>LUGF01049228.1:90978-108225 GCA_001625245.1 Calycopis cecrops
AAATGTAACGCGCCGTAACGTTGTTCTGTAGCCTCAAAAAACGTTACGTAACACACAACTAAGTATATTTTTACTTAAATTGAACAAAAAAGGTTTCATTTGTAATTTTTTTCCAATTTTAGATTTATTTTTCTTAAAAAGAAAAACGATATTACGTAGCACGTTGTTCGAAACCAAAATTGCGTTACGTAATACTTGAACGCTTCCTTTTACACATTTAAGGAATTTTACATATTTAAGATGCAATACGAACCCACGACCCCAGGCGCAACATGCTCCGTTTATCCGAAGCTCTATACAACTGCGCCAGCCTGGTCGTTTCTTTATTTATTGACCATTATATTATGCTGTGTCACACCAAGTCGGCGGAAGCAACCATTGTTGATATAATAATATAATAATTAGAACAAGAGTGAGCTGATAGCCACACACATCCACATAACCAGGAGAAATGTAGCAACATGTCTATCGTATTCGGATTGGGTTAGTTTATCTCCGAGCAGCTCCAGTCGCATTACATTGCTGTTCATACCTATATGGTCAACCTACCTTCTTAAAAGAAGGGATTCTTTGTCTGGTGATTATTGTTCGCTCATATCTCTCTTCTCTCAGGCTCAATTAAAATATACATACATACACACACACATACATATACATATAAATTCTACTTACATTCATAACCTCCCTGCCGAAGGACGTTTCGGCCCAGTTGTCAGATTTGTTCAATTTCTCAGGTATATTTTCAATGCTGAAAAAATTTAATTACTTATTTACTACGGGTTATATTTATTTAATATTTATTTATTTATTTACCATACTGTACTGTGATGTAAATTGTTATGATGATATGAATAACTAAACACACATTTATAAGAACTCAACACTCAGTAGTCGTTTTTAAACGATTTTTATAAAAAAAAATGAGCAATTTGGATTTCACTACCTACTTATATTTTATTACTTAGTATCTAGGTTTAAGACCACCTTGCTGATATATGGTCACAACCTCTTTTAGACCGCCAGATACACGGCATCGCAACAAATTACTCTGAGATAGCTTCAATAATATGTATATTAATAATATTATATACTAGTCGGTGCCTGCGACCTCGTTCGCATAGCGTAGTAATATTACCTATAATCAAATTGATTTGTTACTGTTTGCTTGCAGTGTGCCGAAATTCCGATTTCCCATACGATCGAGTGATTTTAACACAGTTAAATGTGTTTTTGATATTGACCAGGCTTAGAATCTATCTAACACAAAAGTTTAATTCGAATCCGTCCAGTAGTTTCGGAGATTAGGTCGGACAAACAGACAAACAGACAGACAAAAAAATAAAAAAACATTGAAGTGTTCTAGCACTATTTTAACATCGCCCCCAATTAGTTTTTCGTAAATATATTCAATGTACAGACACACGGATTTTACTCTTTTATTATATGTATAGATTAGAAATCAAAGTTAGCCAGTCAGCATAATTTTTTACTTGCCCACCTGGGTGTAGGTGTATGTATGGTGGTATACCTGGGCATATCAATGGGCAGAGACGTAACTGCAGGGTGGCAAGTCGGCAAAATGCTACGGGCCGGAAGGGGCCCCCGGTCAGAGGAGATTCCCAACTATGAAAAAGCTTCTTTATATTCAAAATTCATCGGATGAAACCAATCCGATGAATTTGCCTCGAGCCTCGAGCTTTGTAGTTACGCCACTGATAGGTAACTATTTTTCCAGCAGATTTAGGGTCAGAGCTATGGTTTATGATTCTTATGTGAAGTAAAATGTTTTAATGCTGGGGCTATGGTTAGGCACGAAGCAGACTGGCAAAGACGGATCCAAAGTGCAGAGACAGGCGTCAGTTGTCAAATGTCAACTTTTGTTTAGCACTACTTTTACTTCTTCGCGAGGTATGGATATGCAGCAATAGAAAAGGTCAAAGCATTTTATCGTTAGTACTCTGGAAGGCTACTAAGTAATAAGTCGAAACGACTACTTTAAAAATTAATATTAACATGAACGAATTGTTTACCGACATCTAACGCCATCTGTGAACGCGTGTTGTAACTTGTATGGTCGCTACAATTCCGCTAGTTAAATGGGTTTTCACCGATTTAAAAATACCACACTCACAGGCGCAAAATTGACATGTCTGGCGACATTATCTTACTATGTATTTATAGGCCACTAAATTGTCGTTAATGAATACGACGCATTAGATATTGATTTCTGGCTACTTTTTACTCTTTACTACTACCCTTTCTACTTTAGTGTTGTAGGTACTGATTTAGTTTTGTGCTTATTGCACCATTGCAACAATTAAGTAACTTAAAGTGTCGCCTATGCTGTCGAGTTTTGTGCGGTGCGAGTGTCTGGGGCCCACTGTGGGGAAGGCGAAATGAGAATAACGTGTATGGGTAACCTTATACGCGGATGGACAGGGGCGTCGGTAGTCAACAAAATCCTACTAATATTATAAATGCGAAAGTTTTTTTGTTTGTTAGTTACACCTTCACGCAAAAACTGCTGAACCGATTTTCGTGAAATTTGGCACACACATAGAGAGTAACTTGGATTAACACATAGTTTATATCCCGAAAATGTAATGAATGAAAATGTTCCGATAGAATGCCATGGGATGATTTTCTATTTTCCACGGGATCGAAATTTACGCGGGTCAGATCGCAGGGCGCAGCAGAACACTATAAAAAAACTACGTGCCTGCCATTTACTATATCTTCTTGTGAGCCAAAGTAGGGAAACATTGAAATCTTTTTCATAAGGTGATAGGACAAATAAACTCTAAAATGTCTATCTATTTTATTACCAGCGACATTCTACGTATGTAGAGCTCTATTTACCTTAGTCTAGGACCTGTAGTAGTAGTATAGTAGGTTTTAAGGTCGTATAGAAAATAATCGTTTTAATAACTCGTATGTTATGTAAAAAAAATATTCTATTGGTGCTGAAGTTTTTGAGTTTTTTAAGTGTTTGCAAAGTACATACAAATACAAGATTTTTGGCGTTTGCGTTTTTACAAATATACGATCCGGGGAGGTCAGAGTGAGTCGAAATTCAAGTTTGTGGGCCCTCAGTGCTTATCCTGCGGCCGCTGTCGTGGAGAGGGGAGATTGTTTATCATGGTTTGTTAGCTTGATTTTACATTACATGTAACTAGCTGCGCCCCGCGGTTTCACCCGCGTAAATTTTTATTCTGTGGCAAATAGAAAATCATCCCTAAAACCATATACCATATAAATCCATAAAATATATCCTGTGTTAATCTAAGTTACCCTCTATGTGTGTGCCAAATTTCAAGAAAATCGGGTCAGCAGATTTTGCGTAAAGAAGTAACAAATAAACAAACAAACAAACATACAAACTTTCGCATTTATAATATTAGTATGAAGTAGGATAAGCATTTGTCTAAATGTGTGTCTTACGGGTGTTTTTTTGAGCGTAAATGCCTATACCTAGCATGCGCCTGACTATTATGTATTAGCAATACCTTCATATTTTCCGTATTTAATAATTAGTATCTTCAATAAATTTTACCGATAGTCGTTTTAATTTTTTTTTAGATTCTACGACTATTACTGAACTAATTTTTATAGTATAAATTTGTTATAGAGTATTTTTTTTAAACGTATTTGTTTTCCCGATAAATCACAAAACTACCTATTGGATTCCCATGCACCATGGTTCTAGAATAGTGAACCGTTAAATTTAGTGAGATTGCATTCAAATCACTACACATTTGGGTGTTTTTTGATGACATGGAGAAGGCGGCTTCCTAAAAAATAAAGTGGCGTCCTTTGCACACTTGCTTTTATTTTCATTTATTTTTATTTTTCTTTTTTAGTATGTATAGAGGTGACATTTAAATAAAATGGCTGTTTAATATGCATATTATGTAGACGGTACCCGATTTACAAGACTATTATTATAAAAACATCATCTAATACGACTTGAATATCACCAGCATAATAATAACAGTATAGGTATAGTTTATACTGACCTTTAAAGGATAAAGAAATGTTATTATTTTATAGATATTTTTAGAGCATTTTGAATCAATCTAACTCTAGTAGGTACAACCGAAATCTTGTTAGATGTCTTATTTAAAAGTTGTAAAAATTTAGATTCAATGAGTGGTTCTAATTCAGAGAAAAACAAACAACAGGCTCGGTTGTCTATTATAGTGACAAGTAGCTGAGGCTGTATTTTGTTCGATGGAGTACCTAAAGAAGATGTAGCTGAATCGATCAGGAGCGACTGAGACATCGTGATACATCTATTGTTCAGCTGTGATGGATTTGATGGGTACACTATCATGTTTCGTTTGATTTGGTTTAAGGTTACTAACGTCACCACGGTTAGGTGACGTTTAAATTCTGCCTTTTCTTCCGTCTCGTCTAGTGTTAATTTAGCTAGGTCGGCGTCTTTGATGGTGACGGTTTAGAATTTGTTTGATGGGATGGATTCTGATGAAAAGGCTACCTAAGATTGTCCTAATATGGTGAAGACGCGAGAGGTTCCTAGAACGTCTAGCGGTCTCTTCTGACAAACGCGTGCGAAACGCAAGGTGGCAATTTGCTGCCTTACTATTGTTTCATGACGGTTATTATGTAATGGCTTTTTGTGGAGAAGATTTGTACATGAGGTGGATGGGATTTCACACCCTCTCCAGAGTTCCTGTAGTAATAGCAAAGAGGAAAATTAAGTTTAGGGCATTTCAGCGTGCGTATCTAGTGCTTCTCTTCATTCAAGTTGTACAAAAATTAAAAAAAAATCTTGCCGTTTCTCGGCTTTGTGTGAATATAGAAAAAAAGAATTTTATAGCAGGCTAAGAAAATATCCTTTTATATTTTTCTTGACAGGTAGAAACTTGGCCGTAGAAATAATGATACTTCTAACTATTTCTAAATTTAAAATTAGTTAAAAATACTATTTAGGTGGAATTAGTAGAGCATAGCCCTTTTATATAATTTGTTATGTATTAAAGCATAATATAGGTAAGTAAATTATTTCAAATTCAATAAAAAATTATAATACGATATTTATTAATGTCGAGTTCTTAATAAGAGAAAAACTACATCAAAATATACAATTATCATCACAGTACAGTAGGTAAATAAAAACACAATATTTCAATTCATATATTTTATTAGTACAAAAAAAATATAGAAAAAAGTTTCTATTATCACAGACAATAAAACTTAATATAAACCTGAAAGAGAAAGGTTAGTCTTCATCATCAGAGCAACTAGTCTAAGCAAATTTGAACACTAACTTCAATTGCGCTGTTACCTAATTAGTAATTACCAAATATAAACTAAATATATACAATATACATACATACAACAACTAAATATAAGGCCTGATTTATTTGTTAGGCCAAAAAACTGATTTTTTTTAAATACAACAGCTTGGTTTTAAAAAATTGATTAAAAAACCAACAAAATTCTACACAAAAAAGATATAACACATCTACCATAGCATGTAAATAAATAGTCCACTTGTACTTAAAATGTTGTCTATGACTATTGTCTATTATGATACCTACAGTCTGCTAGATAAATAGCTATGTATTCATCATCAACAGACCGCTAACATGCACCACTGCTTCAACCGTGTGCCATGTAGCTGGCTGTGTATTATGTATATGGCATAATTTTAGTAGCTATATTTTATTTCAATCTTAAAGACATTTCATTTTATATTATCTTGAATAGTCCGTAATATATTATCTTTTCTGCTGTATAAGACGGAATTGCTATATTATTCTCATACAGTAATATTTCAAATATGTTTTTATTGTATAATATTTAGGCCTACAATTATCATACAACTAATTTAAATGGCTTGGTAATTTCTTAAATTAATATTACGTTGACCAATCTGCTATAGTTAAACTAATTCAAATAATTTATTCAATTCAAAGAATCAAATATATATCTTTAAAAATTGGTCACTAATATAGTACCTCAATTGAGTCGAGTCAATTGACAGTCTATATTTAAAATAAATATTAAACTAGGATATTACGCGACATCCGGTCAAGTCGTTTATTATCTAGTGTATAAATTATATACAAACACTTAAACACTACGTAACTATAGGCATCATTACAGTCTTATTTAAGTATTTATGATATTAAGCCTAATTATATTCTAGACTGGCTTATGTGTACTATAGTGCATTTATCCTTGTACTAAATCTATTTTAAGTAGTATAAGTTATAGAGTGGAAATGGAATAAGTCAGAAATATAATGATTTGTCAGCTATAGTAGCGAATCCCCAGTTTTTCTCAAACTGGGGATTCGCAAAACACAAGTTTTTATTGCTACATAGTTTTGGAGGGAAATTTTAAATAGAATTCATGTAGCTTAAGTTAACAATACAAAATCCCACAGTAGCGTTCATACCTATAGTAATGTTTATAATGTTCACGTATGTAATTACAATAATAAGGAAGGCAGTGATATTTTATTATTCATGCTACAACGAGAAAATATATGCAATATGCATATATTTCCAATGTCGTCATGATCCAATAACTACCTGTGTGATCACTTGTTTACCACAAAGCAAATTATTGTAAGATAAAATAAGCGTTGTTACATCGTTTAAAAATGACACCAGTACAAATTCTATTTATAGACAAACTATATGTTTGTCAACTAAAATCGAAATTAATGGTCTTGTCAAGATTAAAAACTATTCACACGCTCCCAAAACCTATTTTAAGTATTCATTTATGTCTGTCGGTCTTCCTGTTTGTTAATTATTATCTAGCAGGACTAAGCCGATTTTAATGCGATATTCACTGGGATGTAAAGATTACAAGGTGTAGGCTACATTTATCTTCAAATTCCCACATCGGGGGAACCCACCACCAGCATACAGCGGCCGCGCCCAAGGCAACAAAGAAACTAGAAGCGTATGTGTGTCTGCGTCGATATTTTGACAGTAACACACACATTAAGTATTCCGTGCGATAATCACAACCGGGTCACGGGGTATTTGCATACAACTGTACTCGCGATTTGTCTAGCTGAGAGCTAAGCTTGTGTACAAGTGATTTTTTTTGATAGCGGTCGTTGACTCCGTCCTAAATATTATTTCGCCAACGACCTACGTAACTTTAGTTACTATTATATAAAAATAATCTCCGAAACTACGGATTTCGAAAAGTAACGTAATCCAAATTAAAACAGGCTATAATTCGTTTCGAATAATGACGTGATTTTATTATTGCCACTGCCAAGACTGCCCGGCAAGCAAGTGATGATAATATAGGCATCTTACAAACCAGCAACTCACGCATCCTTATTAAAAACATCAAAAAGTTTAAAAAAATCACACTATAAACTTGTGTCATGTTCATCAGGACTAGTCTTGTATATAATTTTCAAAACGTTTATAAAAGTTTTTAATGTACGCTTTCGGATATACACCGTTCATTATACACTTTTTTACGTCAAAATCATTTCATTTTGTTCCCTTATTAATTTTCGTGCATCAGCCTTTACGTCACACCCTGCAATATACCTATTTCATACCTGATATTACCTTTCATATCACTAATAGCTAAAGAGCTGATGACGTCATTGTATTTATATTTTTAAATGCTCACATAAATGTTATTTTTTTACTTTTTTCGAGTCTATAATTTGCCAACGAACTTTAATCCATTGCTTTAAACATTTTGTTACAATATAAGTATAGTATATCTAAACGATAATTTCGTAAAGGTATCTTACACGACGCAATAGTATCATTAACAGAACCGGCTCAACAATTTATACCTTACTGTTCAAATATCAACACATTATTACATAACATGCCATTTGATTTAAACATTAAATTGCCATATTTTATTTTTAAGAGCCATTTTATTTAAGATGAACGTTGTTAAAGTGGCAAAATATGCATGACAATACTTTCAAAGATATTTAAGTGATAAAAATCTATCAAACCTGTCTATAATTTTAGTCATATAAGCCTGTCCGAAAATGCCTACTCCTTTAAAACAAGTGTATCAATGTCCCGGTCAAAAACACCTGCTAATATATTAATGATAACTACTAGATACTAACATTATAATATCTATCTTAGAACAAGATCTGAGCAGGACATTACTTATCACATTTAAAGTAATATCCAAAACTGATTGAGTCCTCGCTCAATTTGTTTGTTTAATAAAACATCCACATCTGGATTTTCTAAAATCTGTGGCGCTAGTTTTAGACACACTCAAAAAAGTATCTCTTAAAAATAATATCAATAAGTAGTACTGAGACTTTTCCAAATCCATAAAGAATGGATTCTAAAACAGTGATCGCACATACGCTAACTACTCTATGTACCTTGATGGACTTGCGATCATTTATATCAACTTTACAACATCTACCATAGAGAATATCAGGTTTCTTATATGCACATAAAGAAGGAAATGGATTCTAAAATCGCACCTACGATCTACTCTATGTATCTACTCCGTGATAGGCTCACTATCATATTAGAACATCTACCATAGACAACATCAGTTTTTTTTTTACTTTATATGCACATAAAGAAGCAAATGCATTCCAAGACATAGTGTCCGCACCTAGAGCCTCCGCAGTCGGAGTACTCCTCCTGGCTCTTGGAGTGGTCGCTCTCGATGTCGGACAGATGGGGGTACAGGCTCTTGGGCTGCTGCACCACAGCTCCGTTCTCCTTATTGCCGTTCACTTTAATCCGTTTCACTTCGTCCAATACGTTTAAAACTATTTGCGAGTCTTGCGAGCCTGAAACGGGATGATAAATGATTATTGTGTGCAGAGTTAGAAGAGCATATTAATTATTATTATTTATTTATTCATCATCATCAGTGTCCGTCCACTGGCGCACAAGAGATAAATGAACGACAACGGCTTATAGTTATGTCGGTGGCGCTGTTAGAATATTATAAATTATATTATTAAATTCGTTTGTCGCGGCCGGAAATGAGGCCAAAATGTGGTAAACCCGACACCGTGCTAGGCCAGTGCATTTTGCCTGAATGAAATTATTTTAAAACTAGCTGTAACCCGGCTTCGCTCGCGTGGTAAAATAAATTGCCGACGGCACTCTTCAGTCCTTCAATTATCCCCATACTAAATATCACAACGATCCGTTAATGTGAAAGACAGAAAGACAAACAAACACACTTTCGCATTTATAATATTATGTAAGGATTAAGGGCTAGTTTCACAGTTTCCAATTAAAGTCCCTATTTCTCCATTAAGAACTTATTAGTCGAATAATTGCTAACTAGGCGACTATAACGACTCACTTCTTCTCTTAACCGGTTGCGATCCTATAACCTTCTCCTCCTTCTTCTCGTTGGGCTCGGGCACGACTTTGGGCACGTTGGCGACTATCTCCGGCTTCTTATTGGGCTGCGCTATGTTGGCGGTGCTGCCCATTAGGGGAGCCCCCTCGTGCTCGCTGGGGTTGTCGTCGTCAGACTCATTCTCGTCCTTCTGGGGCTTCTGGAATCAATACACAATCAACTGTGAGTCTTTTGTAATATAATATTGTGTACTTAATAATGTGAGTTATAGAGCTTCTGTAATTTGAGACTTGCTACACTGCACGCCTAATATTGTGTAGGTACGATCTTGATGTATGTCTAGATATAGTACATATAACCATCATCAACAGCTATTTAGACTTCTACTGAACGCAGGTAGTTCAAAATCGTAAATTCGGCATTATTATTATTAACCCCACTTGTCCGGTATACCTAACAAAAAGGGCAGATGTTTGTGACAGGTGTATAAGCCCTACACAACTTTGGCACATATTCGCGAGTTCAATCATTCTGTCGCAATTGAGCACAATTCGAGTGAAAGGGACAACCCTTTTTACCCTTAATCATTTAAATTTTTACCACACATATTCTCGCTTTACGTTATTACTTCTGAACAGCAATAATGTAAAAAAAAATACTAAATGATATGTGGCTCACAAAATACACGCTTCGAAAAACAGCTAGATTTAACTACATGGGAACTTATATTTAACAAAACAAACACAATAAAGTGCTTATTAAAATTTCTCTTGTCCCATATTCGCCACTGTGTAATTTACAACACATTATCGTCCTTTCCGACGTCGGGTAAGCACGTGTAATGCGTGTACGAGTTACATGTGTCCGTTGATTCACACGTCGGTTACGACAGTGATTTCTCTCGGTGGGAAATGGTAACGTCTAAGCGTATGTCAAAATTAACACATCCTACGTGCTAACGCGCCGCTGCCTCTCGGTTTCGAGTGGCGCAACAGTGGGGTGGAAACGTACGGGCCGGAAGGGACTCCCGGTCTCAGAGGAGGCCCGGAAAACCATTCATACAGACCTACACTCATAGTTTCATCCTTATTGACATTCTTGAGTCACATTTTATGTGACGTGAGTACCTAGGTGCTTTTCTGTGAGTACCAATACAACACAACCGAATCTAGCCGAACTATCCAGGGAAATAAACGGCGTGTGTTGAAGGCTGTGCTGTCGTATTTTGCGCGGTTAGTAAGAGTCAATTATTGCCTAATAGGAAAGATTAGGTGTTGGAGAGAACGCATTTGTCTAAGCTTTGGTTATCAGATATCCATTGTTGTCAGTAAGCACTTACAATCAGGTGAACTGACTGTTAACATTATTTAAAAATAGCAAAATTTGTTTCTCAACCGTCACTAAAACTACCTGGGTTCTAAATTCTTTATGTCAGCTTTTGTAGATTGAACTTAAATATAATATAATGAAGTACATTTTCCCCTCACCTTAAAGTGGAATCTGTTTTGCAGCATCGCCATTTCCTTATCTCTTTCCTGCTTGAACTTATTGGCTATTGTTGTCTCGCTTATTGTTTGCTCCTTATTAAACAAAGCGGCCAGCTTCCCCTTGATACCACCCCCTATAGAGGTCTGACTGATGTTGTCCTCCGCTAGGGAATCTTTCGAGTTCCTTCTGGAGTTCTTCTCAGAGTTCGATTTGGTTGGGGTTTTGACTTGAACTGGCTTGGCTGGTTTTTCTGAAAACATTAACACATTGTAATTGCAAAGAAGATGGTACTATAACACAGTTTAGTGCCAACAGTTTAAGCAATAGCAAATCAATGAGCAATATCTATGAAAGGTAAATTGCGCTACATTACAAGGAAGTACATGGAAATGAGTTCATGTCGCGTAGTATGTTGCAGTCTGCGTCAAGAAATTATCGTAAACTATCATAATCATTAATTATTGCAAGCCTCATTATTTAAGAGTTGATGGCAGGCTTGCTACCCAAAGACAATGTAGGCGACGGAATTTGGTATTTTTGGAGTCAATTCGGACTAGAACCAGTAGGTGTGTATTATCTATAGATTCCATAAAGGCACCAAGTCGAAGGCTACGGTTCGAATCGGAATCCGGAAGGATTCCAAGGCTATCCTACGTCATCCAAAAATATTGTGACTAATTCACAATATACAAATGAGGAAAAAGTCATACACTTTTCCTAATAATATGGAATACTGATTTTTTATCCTACCTTCAGTGCTTAAAAATCGTAGGTACATTAATTCGTACAAGGATTTTAAAAATCGAATATTTATATTTATTTTTAAGATATATTTAAAGTAACTATATATTTTGCTTGAAATTATTACGCCAAGTGATATTTAAGATTACACATTTTAACAACAACTATACTATTTAATTGGTGTATAGTTTCATGTTTGTTAAATTTCATCACTGTTTGTTTTCCGAATAAATAAAAAAAATAATAAAAATACTATAAGTATTTGCCAAGGTCGTAACGTGTAAATCAACATTCAACATATTATGGACTATAAAATGTATTTACACATAAACACACCGCGTATATACTTATACATACCAGAGCCCTTAGCACTTATGATTAGGAATGTCATGGCTGGATCTAGATCAAGCTAGAATCTAGACGAATGTAATCTGCAGACTTAGTTATGTAACTGGCAAGTAACGTTATGTGCACGCGTTAGTCGGTGCCGCTGAAACTGGGCGTACTGTTCATGTGTACCAACTGAAGGATGCGCGGTTTAAGTTAATTATAATATTAATAACTATAATTATGGTAGCAACAAAGTAATCATTGTGATAGTAACAGTGAGTATGTATTGTTTCTCGTGGATTAGAAAGTATGGACCTAGCGTTTGGAAATTGTCATGTATAAATAGTTACTACATTCGCGGAAGAAGGAAAAGTGTGGAAGAAAAAATCTACTACTTTCCTTCTAGCAGCATATTTTACTTTTTATTGTATAAGTACACAGTAAGAGGCAGTGCCACGCTGCATGCTTGCATGCAGCCGAATTGGACAGGCACAACCGGGGTTCCGTTCGAACCGTTCGCTTATACGATTTCGGCGTATTGATAGCTGGGCTGACGCTTTTCTTGCGGTGTGTAAGTCCGGTGGCTCATAGAGGAAGAGAAGGAATGAGGGCAACGCACCTGACTAACTCTGCTCGTTTGCCGTCTCACACTATAAAAAAAACAGGTGGATCCTTTCATCATCACTATCCATGACCTTGCAAACAAAAAGACTTTTAATTTCATCCATTAAGTGGACTCTGACTCAGAAGATTTTTTTATCATATGATTTTCCTTTAAATCGGGCTTGGCCCATCATTCGATCCCACAGCTGCTACGCCCGTGTCACCAGGATCAACCGCGGCAACCACAACGACCCTTTGATATGTTCTCAGGGAGCCCGAGGGAAAAGCTAAAACTGTCTTGGGACCCGCAACGAATTTAATCAGAAGAAAATAGGAAGAACAACAACATGGAATGGCGACCTCTGCAGATTCTTTTCTATAACTATTATCTACCTAACACTATCCGCTTGAGGGTTGCACAACGCCAGTTTCACCGCATATAAAATGGTTCGCTCAAAATGTAAATTGCTTATATTTTATTGTAATTAACTCGTTGTGCAAGGAGGCTTTGTTTAAGGTTTCGTTGTGAAATTGTATAAAATATGACACGTGGGGAAAATATGGCGGCCACTCGGGAAGGCCGAGTGGTGGTTTTATTTGAATATAGCTGGTGAACTTCAGACCGCGCCTGTCTAATCGGATTAAGATTTATGATGAGTCTATCTAGACTCTAGAGTCTAGACTCATACATAGACACGAAGAAGGTATAATAGTGAGTTGAAGTCATTGAGATGTTACTACTGTCTTAGTAATATAGTTCAATGGTTGAAGTCTAGAATATGCAGGTCGCGTGAGGACCGGCTACGTTATCGCGTCGTGTACGGTTTCCCCGGATGACTCACGAGACGGGGAAGTGAACAACATCTACTAGATGTGGGTGTTCATTTCCTCGTGAAACCAAAAATTTTTTACCTGTCTCTAGTTTTTTTTTAACTTATTTAATTTTTTTCTGTATTCAGTAATAAGCACAATAAATATTATTTCATTCATTAATTAATTCTAGTCGAACGACAGCTACGAGGCTATTGTACTTTATCTCTTCCGCGACAGCAGACTAGCTAGTAACTCTTGGCCACACGACGGAAAACACCAATGGCAGTGCAGGCTTCGTCGCATTTTCTTTGTTTTCCTTCTAAATATGTATCTATTAAGGTTAACAACAAGGTGGAGTCGCTTCATCGCCTGATAAATAGACGCCGGAGGGTTATTAGTTCTACACTATAAATCAATTTTTGCCGCATTACAGCCGAAACGGGCTAGTACGACCGTCGACCGGAGTAAAGTGACGGCTGTGCTGCCGCGTTTCGTGCGGTGTGTAAGCCCGTGGCCCATGGTGGTGGGAGAAGAAAGGAGGCAGCGCATCTGTATAGCATCTATGCAGATGTCTATAGGCGTCGGTAGTCATGAAAATAGCTCCGACCGCTCGTTTGCCCTTGTACTATAAGAAAAGCCGGATAGCTTCTTGTATGTATTTTGGCTACTTTTATATCGAATAAATTCTATTCTATTCTATCTGTACGCTGCTGCCCTCTATGCTGTAAAACCTAGCTCTAGCTAAAGGTTGCTATCTGAAACAACCTAATTTCGTAAGCTTTACAAATCAGCATTTCAGTCTAGACTTAACAACAGTTTTGTGCAACAGAATTGCCAAACCCATTCGACGTAGATACTGTACTTTAGCTGCTCTTTGACAATAGGCTATTTGACAAGTTTTCAAAAACCACTTCAGAATGTTTATTAGTGATCAAGGAACTTATACATTTTTGATTTTAATTCTGATAAGTACCTACCTATATAACTCAAATTTTCAAATTAAAGATTCATAATTTATAAAACCCGGGAAAACGCTTCTATAAGCAAAATGGCGTCTTGTGACGTAATAGCTTTGGAACCGATTGACAAACATTATGAGTGCGTTCCAAAAATCACTGCTAGTACTATAAGGAACTTTTACCGTTGTGAAATTCCATAATTTGAGCTAGAAATTTGACAAGTTATTAGTAATATGAATGAATGAAATATACTTAATTGTGTATATTACAGAATACAAAAAAAACGTTACATTATTAAGTAATTAACTAGTACTCAGTCGTCACTAATCAGTAGATTTTGGAATGCGGCCTCTATGATTTTTTTGACATTTGACAGGTTACTATGGTTACCAGAAGGAGTAGGTACTCGCTTGTTACGTCATCGTCAATTTTACGTCGTCGTTTTGAGCACGTGACACATGAATAAAAAAACGTACCTATTTAAAAAAAAGTATTGATTATTTACAAAATATTTCAACTACATAATAACTTAAAAATCATATTAATTAAATATTAAATACAATACGCTTTTATTTTTAATACTGTCAAATAGCCTATTCAACGTCTAGGTAGATAAGTTGCCGGTATCAATCGTGACCTTTCCTTATAATTTGGAATACTTACTGTTTTTTTAGCATTACATTATTAGTTTATTAGCTTCTACCTATCTTATAGATAATCTTGGACTAGAATTAATAAAAACCAAAAGTTCCGGTATCAATCTTGTCACCATCTTCATTATAAGCCTTTACGGTTTACTGCTGGTCATTCACCTCTATGAGTAGGTACTTTTCTTTCAATCTTTCGCTATTCGCATACACCCTGCAACGGTTACTGCATCTTTTTTTACTGCAGTCTCGCGGGTACAACTCGCACACAAGCAATTTGTACGATGAATATTAATTACTGTTTCTGGGTCACGGGTGTGCATTTTAGTGTATAATATATTATGTTGGCTGTTCGCACGCCGGCTCCTCTTTAACAGCGTTCAAAGTTGGCGAATCAGAGACGTTGGTTTCTGCAAGGATTCTGCCACAACCTATATAAATTTCTCGTGTCACAATGTTAGTTATCGTACTCCTCCGACACAGCTCGACCTATTCTCATGAAATTTTATGTGTATATTAGGTAGGTCTGAGAGTCGACCAACATCTATTTATCATCTCGATATTTTCACGGCATTGAAACTTACGCGGGTAAAGCCGCGGAGCGCAGTTAGTATTGTATACATAAGAAAAGCCCAAAACTAAACCTTACTTATATAAGAATCAACGCGCGTTCAAAAATAAAGTTAAAATAAATCATTTAATTTTTTCTTGCATATACCAAAAAACAAATTGAGTAATCATTTCCTTATTTGGTAAAAGAATTACGACGGACAAGTTAGATCTGCGGATGATCCATTACCCTTTGAGAAGGGAACTCTACAGAATCACCATGAGTAGGTACCACTGCATGCTTGCAGCCGAATTGATCGGGCACGACCGGGGAGGTACCTCTCGCTTACACGATACCGGTGTAAATAACGCTATCAGCATTACTATTCGTGCGATGTGTGAGTAGACGGTGGCCCATTGGTGGGACGAGAAGGAAGGAGGGCAACGCATCTGTATATTATAACATAAAGACGCAAACTTCTTTAATTGAGACTTTAGGACCCATGGACAGATTGACAGACGGCCCGTCACTGGGGTCGCTCCGACGCTGACGGCGCCACTCAAACCGGTTCCGAATCAATTTACGACTCTATGGAAATACGTTTGTATTTCTTCATCGGTTTCCTCATTATTTTCCTCTTAGATTTATCTGATTGGATCATATATCGAAATAGATTACGTAGGTACACCGGTCAAATCCTCGCCTACTTCACACACCTGTCACACCGACGACCAAAACCTAATAACCAAACACATCAACATAACCGTGCCTCTAAATAGTCCACTGATAGGATATTTGCTGTGGTCTTAATCACAAGGCAAAGGCTTTAGATAGTCGAAATGCTATGTACTGGATGCTCATAGCAGTATGCGAATCATGTAACAATAAGCGGCTGCTCAAGAAAAACCTACCCGTAAAAGGTCCTGCCACATAAAAGGTTTTCAAACATATTACAGAAGGTTTTATTCTAAGTCTAGGATTTCTTCGTAACCCAATGACACACAAACATGAAATAAGAAAACACTATGAGACAATTTTCCTGTAAGATGGCGAGCTTGCCTTAAGAATTGGTACTAATTTTTTAGAGATTGCTCCAAAATAGATCACTTTTTTGTGTTACCTTCAAGGTGCTAATTATCATTATTTTGGGCTAAGTACATTTTTCACGTCTTTATTGGATTAAAAGTACGTAAAGACTCTTGACTTGCTTCTTTATCTTTCTGCATAAGCATCATGAAGCGGCACAGGCGGTGGGGGGTGGCCGCAACGTGGATAAGCCAACGTTGCACAATCGGAACAATGTTTGAATATTATAACACTTTATATTTTAACTAAAGCGGAGGTTGCCAAATGCAGCCTCGATAGTGCCGCTAGATAATATTATTGTCTTGTGGGAAAACTTACAAAAAATGAGTATAATATTGTGTTCACACACAATAATTCTTGTTAGGTCTATTAGAGATGACTTTTTATACCACCTATAATGGTGCAAACGAGCAATTAGATCTTTTTGATGACTATTGACGCCCAGACTTTGCGGCAGTAGCGGTGTGAGCGAGAGGTTAGATCCTTTTGACGAATATTATCAGGCTGTGGCTTCTTTCAATAAACGTCAAGCTGAACCCTGGCTACTTCGTCGTGTATCGACATCCAAGCCGCATAACATTTCACTTACACTTTCGTATTCGCAGACGTGGTCAAGTTAATATTGCACAACATTGTACTAATATATATCATAGTCATCGTCCCATCTGCCTGTACCGGATTGCTGGACACACGAATTAAAAAATATGAT
>LUGF01049228.1:110973-128048 GCA_001625245.1 Calycopis cecrops
TTAGACCAGCAGATGATCCATTACCCTTTGAGAAGGGAACTCTATAGAATCACCATGACTAGGTACCAATGCATGCATGTAGCCGAATTGACCCGCACGACCGGGGAGGTACCTCTCGCTTACACGATACCGGCGTAAATAAAGCTGTCAGCATTACTATTCATGCTATGTATGAGTAGACGGTGGCCCATTGGTGGGAAGAGAAGGAAGGAGGGCAACGCATCTGTATATTATAACATAAAGACGCAAACTTCTTTAATTGAGACTTTAGGACCCATGGACAGATTGACAGACGGCCCGTCACTGGGGTCGCTCCGACGGTGACGGCGCCACTCAAACCGGTTCCGAATCAATTTACGACTCTATGGAAATACGTTTATATTTCTTCATCGGTTTCCTCATTATTTTCCTCTTAGATTTATCTGATTGGATCATATATCGAAATACATTACGTATTTCGGTACACCGGTTACCGGTCAAATCCTCGCCTACTTCACACACCTGTCACACCTACCTAGTAACAACATGACAGTGCCTTTAAATAGTCCAATGATAGTATATTTGCTGTGGTATTAATTACAAGGCTGTAAATAGTCGAAATGCTATGTACGGGATGGTCATAACAGTATGCGAATCATGTAACAATAAGCGGCTGCTCAAGAAAAACCTACCAGTAAAAGGTCCTGCCACATAAAAGGTTTTCAAACATATTACAGAAGGTTTTATTCTAAGTCTAGGATTTCTTCGTAACCCAATGACACACAAACATGAAATAAGAAAACAGTATGAGACAGTTTTCCTGTAAGAGGGCGAGCTTGTCTTAAGGCGCTATGGGTTCCAATTATTGCGATCCGCCTAGTTACTTTTGCGTGGACGGCGCTCGAAAATAGAGACAATATTTAGATTAATATTATTTGATGGAAACGTCAGAATAGTGTTTTTTCATTAAAGTTTACGATTTTTTTCTATCGAGGCAAAATTCTTTAATCGTGTTTCGACGACCAAAGCACTATGCCGTATTTTGTTAACATTAACCACAGCTAAAAATTAAGAATTGGTACTAAATTTTCAGAGACGAGACGAAAAACGAGCACTTTTTTGTGTTACATTCATGGTGATAATTATCATTATTTTGGGCTAAGAACATTTTTCACGTCTTTATTGGATTAAAAGTACGTAAAGACTCTTGACTTGCTTCTTTATCTTTCTGCATAAGCATCATACAGCGGCACAGGCGGTGGGGGTGGCCGCAACGTGGATAAGCCAACGTTGCACAATCGGAACAATGTTTGAATATTATAACACTTTATATTTTAACTAAAGCGGAGGTTGCCAAACGCAGCCTCGATAGTGCCGCTAGATAATATTATTGTCTTGTGGGAAAACTTACAAAAAATAAGTATAAAATTGTGTTCACACACAATAATTCTTGTTAGGTCTATTAGAGATGACTTTTTATACCACCTATAATGGTGCAAACGAGCAATTAGATCTTTTTGATGACTATTGACGCCCAGACTTTGCGGCAGTAGCGGTGTGAGCGAGAGGTTAGATCCTTTTGACGAATATTATCAGGCTGTGGCTTCTTTCAATAAACGTCAAGCTGAACCCTGGCTACTTCGTCGTGTATCGACATCCAAGCCGCATAACATTTCACTTACACTTTCGTATTCGCAGACGTGGTCAAGTTAATATTGCACAACATTGTACTAATATATATCATAGTCATAGTCCCATCTGCCTGTACCGGATTGCTGGACACACGAATTAAAAAATATGATTTTTTTTTTTTTTCATTGACAAAACCTTGTATCGCGAAGAAAATTATTTTATTCGCGACAGAAGAAAAAATCTTATGCAATTTCAAAAGTAGGTACCAAAGTGAATACCACATAGGCAGACAAATTACTTAATTTAAGTACTCCGTCAGGACCCTAAACGGGTGAAGATTTTTAATATTTAGTTCGTGCGAATAAGTTTTCAGGTGAGTCCTAGACAGAGCAGCTGACACCTCTGCACATTATCATACAAATGGATTATGGAACCGCACTTTTGTAAAGCCCATTGAATAAAAAATCTTATTTTCATTAATGTAATGAAAATATAAAGCATTGAAAAACAATATTGAAACGCCTGCAACAATTTAGAGAAGGAAAAAAATTATAAGTAACTTTTCCTAAGGCCGATTGAAATTAAAAAGTTTACTCTAAAACATGGATTTTAAAGCAAGCTTGTTTTGGACCTACATTTAAGGAAGCGGCAATAAGGTGCTAAAAAACTTTCTACAAACTCCAACACTTATTTGCTGTGGTCCGCGGTTTGACCCGCAAAAATATATTAAAATGTTATTTCGGATGTTGTTTCGGATTTTTTATACATCGTGCATCTTATTATTAGAAACTCGATGGATTTTTATATATTTTTAGATATGTAAAATTTTAAGAGCTACGATAATTGTTTGTTATTCAAATAGAATAAAATATCCACTACGGTATTGGTGCTGTGATCTGGTGATCCATCGTCCACCTAACATTGCAAATTCTCAAGTCATCCCTTATCTTATGTCTATCAACAACAGTTTCACAACAACACACATTTGGGAAAAAATATCGATGAAACCGATAACCCTCCTAGGTCTTCGCAGGGCGTAGCTTAACCTACTTTAGGTTATTGTTAAACTCATTGTTAATCGAACAATTAAATCATTGTTCGTGGCCGATCAACTATAACCATACGGTTTATAAATAAGAATAAAAACAAATCTATGGTCCATCCACAAAAAAAATCACAGCCCTAAAAAATCCATGGCCACTAAAAATTTAAAAAAAAAAATACTTACAAAAACGTATTGCGCGTCTATCGACCACCGTGCCGTAGTAGTGCGGTATCACGTAATCACGCTCGCGATCTGCGCGCACGCACGCCGGCGCTCGACTGCGGCCGCCCGACGGACTCCTGAAGCCCGCTCCCACGCCCGCCAGCTGTCGCCAACATTTTCGCGGTCGATTGCACAAGTCCAATTTTCAGAAGCCTCCATTGTATCGGTTCCGTTAACGATATCACAATGATTTGTACAAACATCGACCGTTAAGTCGATCGCCTGCGGACCACGAGGCGAGGGTCGCGTTACAGATTGCTCAGTCACAGTTTCCATGATCGAATGTGTGTCAATGGATCGTGGTGACGAACAATGTCGCATGCGGGCTAATCGCGTTTTCCATAGCATTTACTACCTCAAAAGAATAGGTGTAATAAGAAAAAATAAGCCATCTTTTTAATTACACTATGCAAAAAGGTATAGTAATAAAATAATAAAATTCTTACGTAATAATATAAAAAGCCAATAAATATACGACATAAACTAAAAAACCTACAATATTGTACGTCAACAGTCAACACCCTCACATTTCCCTACTTCAAACCCGTTTTAGCTCCCCTATTTTAACGCCAGTCCCAAGTACTATGACCTAGCTTTTGCGCATGCTTGAGGGGACTCTGGTGTCAAAAAGGTGGGCGCTTGTTTGAGTGTTCGACATACGACGGATGATATAGACACATACAAGCATTATTATTACAAAAACCCTAAGTATAGTTTGATGTTGCTAAGTTCCAAACTTCCTTTGAAAAAGAGTCTAGAGATTATCTATACTAGTTCTAGATCTCCTTATGTAGATCTACCACGAATATAATCTTAAAAAACTACATGATGATAGAGGTTACGACCACAAATAACTATAGCATTATTGATTTCGCCTTCATACCACAATCATTAGCAAACTCATTACATAAATGAATCCTAAATGATCACAATTAACATAGAATGAATGCTGCAGATTTTTACGCGTAGCGAGCGATATCAAATACCAAGTGTCGCCAAGGGCAGAAAGGGCAAAAGGGTAAAACAAGCTGCTCGGTCAAGGTTGACGACATCTGGCCAACCTTAGTCTGCTCGAAGGTAAGCGTATTTTGATACCGTAAATGGGATTGACTTCGCTTTGAAGAAAATATGACGTGAAGGGTCGGTTTCACAGGCTCCTCCTAAGTCCCAGTTAGACTATTAGGAACTTAAGTTACAAATAAACTACTAATTTCAGATTAACGGGTTCTAGTTAGAAGTAGGTAATAATAATAATATGACGTATTTTATATGGTTAAGTTATGCGTTAAGTATCGACTAGCTAGTTGACACAATAAGATGCAGTACCTCACCATTTTTATTTTGCAAATAGGTTAAGAGTTAAGACAGATTTAATATAAGCTTTTTTATCAATCAAGTCACAACTAAGTATTCCATTTTTTCTAACTACCAAGTGAATTTATTGCACAACATATAACTTAAACTGGAATCAAACCATTGAAAGCTTGCGCAATATCTCACGCATACCATCTACAAACTGCGCAAATGTTCGGTAGTTTTTTCGATACAGGAAAATGTAATATAAACGAACACCTACGTATGTAAATTCTACAACAATCAAAATCCCCACGGCAGGTGAACGGCCCTCCTCGCCCAATTGCGAGAATACTCGCAAATTTCGGGTAATAAAGTAACGTTTATTATGAAGAAAAGTATTGTGTGTATCAAAAAATCATCGCGACGAAAGTTACCACGCAACCTACTTTCTTTATTTCGAGAAGCCCAAATTTCCCCAGCGCAAATCCTGACACAGCAGATTATCCTCGTTGCAGTGTTGATGGCCACCCAGAAGTGGGTTTTACATTGCCATCGAGAAATTGTCTTTATGCAAATTATGACTTCGGGAGCGGGAGTCTAGATTCTAAGTTTTGGGGGAATGAGATGCAGCATGATTTCTATTTCGTCATCCGCAAGCGCGCAGCGTCCATCAGATCAATAGGTGGCAACAAGGTCATCATTAGCACATTTTTTTAAGAGAGAGAAATTTAATAGACCCCTCTGGGCGAAGTGGAATGTAAATCACACCTGCACCATAAAAGATTTATTAACTTGAATTAGGAATTAGATTTATTTGCTTTTGTTGTTTTCTTGTGTATTTTTTTGGACTATAATATGTCTAAAATAAAAATCATTTATTAAGGAAGGATGTAAAGATGGAGACAAAATTAACTTTGTATGGGACACCATTTTTTAGCCTATTTCCCCCTTGATGAGCCATTCCGGCTGAGATTCTTATATATTGCCACTCACTACGATAGCTGTACTTTACAAATAACCCATCTACAACATCACCAGTTGGCTACTCGGGTCATTTGTCTTCCCTCGTACTTCGTTACAGGTGACGAACTTCAACCTTGAGGCACCCCTGTACATAAGTTAATTCCTGAATGTTAAATACACATTTAATTACTGCCAAACTCAATAACCAAGGTAAGAAGGGGCCATCGAGACATTTCGTAGTTCGTACAGCTTAATGTGAGTGCGGACGGCCCTTTTTGGATGGAGAAAAAAAGGGCACCCATCTAGTTGTGGATCACGTTTATGGATGACAATCGACACTTGTAAAATGGCTTTCGACTGCTCGCTTGCCCCATTGACACTTCCAAACCGTTACGCTTACCCGTGATCGTCGCTAACGTTAAAACAAGTCGCGTCGTTTTGTAGCGGAGTCTTATCTCGCTCCACTCTCGCTTTCAGCTAACTATAAAAACAGTAATTACGCGGTTTAAGAGCCCGTGAACGGCGCTTCTTCCTCTTTTTACACAACCTGTGGTTATTATACGCGTATCACTGTGTCAACAGATGGTAAACGTGGTCGAGCAATGAATTTATATAGGTCGGCGAAGGATATCTGCTCCGTCAAGCTTTCGATTTTCATGAAATGAAGAAGTTGTAGCGTCTACAAGTGATTGCATAGCTGGAGGAAACGCCGTAAATTGCTGTGCACAATGTGTGCATATAAACCACGTAACATGTATTATTATTGTGGTATAACTATTATAGATGTTCTTTACAAGACTTCCCCAATTGGGTCATAGTGATGGTCGCGATTCATGCTGTACGCGCAGGCTTCGAGTCGGAATTATCTTACCACGGGCCCAAGGAGCAGTGCAGATCAGCAACATCCTTACATGTATTCTCTTGAGCATATTTACCAGCTTCGCCGAACACTCGTACCTCACTGCGCGAACTATACATGTCAACAATCACCTAATGACAACAAGTCCACAAACCATTTCCACGTCATTAATATTCCAAGTGAAACTTTGCCCCCCGGCTGCACGCGTTTGTCCACACAGCGAAACCTCACTAATGACGGCTCAGCAAGTCTGTCATTACACGTACTCCACCAGCCGCCCCGCCCGCTCATTCACGGAACATTATTTGACAATTTCTCGCGCTCCGTGTGTTGACACAATAGCCTGTTTTCGGTCATTAGGTGATTATCCACGCCCATAAACATCCGTATAGAGGTAATACATATGCGATGCCCTCCTTCCTGTTTCCCCTTCAATGGACCACCGGAAACTATCTCACCGCACGAAGCCCGACGCAGCTGTTTGCGTTGCTACACGCGCAAGTGTGTTACAGCGGTACATACGTGAGAGGTACCTCCCCGGTCGCGCTGGCCCGGTTCGGCTGCAGCGCAACATAGTACCTCTTACTAACTCGCACAAAACGCTTACTTAGCCGCACCGCCATTATTTACACTTCACGCCGAGTAAAGCACGCGAGACCGATTTCCCCGGTTGTGCCAACATGGTTGTGCCACACAACAGTCACTCACAGGCTTAGTATTGTGGATTCATCTGATATTCCTAACAAAACTTATCAATGTTCAGCAGATCTGCCGACAAGACCATCCGTCAGGTACTTACAAAAATTAAAATCTCTCGGGACATGTGATAAGATGCGGTAGGTACAGTCCCCAATTCAAAACCGGCTTAATCATATCCGAAATCTAGATCTTTTCTCTTGCATGTCTTAGCCAGCCAAATAAAAAACGTGAATAAATTAGGTACATACAGAATTTTTAGCTATGACTCATATAACATAAGTTAACACGTCGACAGTGGTCCAAGTTAGATGCTAGTAACGTAAACGTAATCTCAACCGTAGATAAAATAGCCGATCAATATAATATGTATATACGTAATCTTGTAATACTTACCTTTTCAAAAAATCAATGCTAAATATACTATATTTACGCGATTGGGTCAGGATATGGGTTTTAACGCGACAATCAACTCGTGACCATGGCTGGTGTAACACTGCCGAAACGTCGAGCAAAGTATATGTTTTCGCTAGTACCTTTAACTATTTCATCGCGTTAAAACCTGTAAAGTAACTACAAAATGTTACATCGAATAGGAAGAGTGAAAGTGACCGTCGAGAGTGTGACAATACGACCGAAGCTCGTAAAACTAATGCGGTCATCTTCAGTTTCCAAATGTACCATTCAACGAGATTCGTGACGTGAACGGGGCATGTCCCGCTATCGACAACGGGACGAGAACACGCCAATTTGTAATTAGCGTGTGGCGTGACACACTTGAGACATCTCGTGAAACTTTCAGACAACCGTTACGTGTCACTTACAATTGTTAGACCCCGGGTTAAGCAATGCAAAATTTGTGTCACTTGTCACGTTTTTTGTATATTGGTGTCAAACGAACAGTACTATTCTTTTAGCGACCACCAACGCTCATAGACGTCAGCGTAATTGTATGCAGATGCGGTACCCTCCTTTCCCTTTTCCGTTTAATAGGCCACCGTAAAATCACAAGTTACTGGAAACTCGGCACATACCTACTACCTGTAAATTTATGGCTCACCTTCACGACAAATAATCAACGAAGTAATGTCACCATGTCATGCATAGAGGGGAGCATATAACGATCAAAAGGTACTTATGTCGCTGAACCCAAAACGCAGAGCGCCCGCTTCTGACCTTATAAGCACCGCAGCCAAGGATCTAAGATGCAGGATTCTTGTGCTCGAGATGATGTTGCGTTCTAAGAGTAATAAAACCGACCAAGTGCGAGTCGGACTCGCACTCCGAGGGTTCCGTACCGACGAAAGGTGTCTCTGCGACATTTTTTACCAGAAAAAAAAATAACTTCGCGTTATCTTCTATCTTTTGAGACGTCTATTTATGCGTAAATCTTTTAAACATGGCCTTAGTAACCTTAATGTCTTTTTTAATATCTATTCATAGACACCCCTCACATAAGGGTTCGATAAAAAAATATTTAGATTCAGTTTTATGTCCGGCCCCCGCCCCCTTTAGTTTTTAATTTATTTATTTGTATTCAAAATTCGAGTAGCGGTTCACAGAATACATCAACTAACAAAGGTTCAACTAACTACGAAGACCCAATCGTTTCGGAAGAAAATGACTGTGACATACGGACGGACGGACGGACGGATAAACAGACATGACGAATCTATAAGGCTTCCGTTTTTAGCCATTTGGCTACGGAACCCTAAAAACTAGGATTAGAAGGGCTGACACCAAAATAAATGAGACCTAACGGTAAAAGAGAATAAAAAGAAAAAATGTATAGTTCCCATTAGTTGTTAGCCTCCTCAGATATAAAAAGTAAGCAAAATAGTTTTCGACTAATGCGAGTGATAAAGCTTAGTTCAACACAGGCATCTAATTTAATATCGTATTAAATTAGAGTCTTGTGTTGAAACGAGGAAGTAAACACTAGTTGTAAGGCTGAATACACACATCTCATCGAATATTCGACACGATTGCAATGCATTGTGCAATTCATGACTTGTATTTATATTTAAAAAAGCCCCGATATGTATGTTTGTTCGGCTTTCAAGCAAAAAATATTAACATTATTAAGATCAGATGAATAATACATGTACCTATTTAGCATGGTATATGTTATTCGTTCGAGGTCAAAAAAAAAATTATTCCCTTGGATTTCACGCGGGTAAAACCGCGACGAACAACTTTGTTTACTATATATTCGCGTGTAAATCGCATTATTTCAGGAACAAATGACATAAATAAAGTTAAATAAACACAATATTTAGCATCGTCGATGATCATTGGTTAAATATAACTACGTTACAAACTGTCCCAGACAAGTCAACAGTGTGGACAGAGCAGAATAAACAGCAACAGTAAACAAAAATAAACCGCGCGCCGTTCAGCCGCGCGTTTCGGCCGGCCCGTGCATTCCGCCGCCTAAATCAGTCCGGCTATTTGTAGCGCGGACTCGTAGCGTAAACAGCGTCGTGTGTGATGCAAAACCCATTCACATGTAAACATACATCTCGAAATCAAAACTGAAATAGAATCTGCACTCCAAATAATCATTTCATTGTGGCTACAGCCGTGAAGTGACCTAATATCGAACTGTCAAAAAGTTAAGGTCCGTGGCTTAGTTATTTTGCTACCATCATACCTATCAACATCGATAAGTTATCATAAATATCATAAGTATCATAAAGCAATTAATGTACCGCATGTTGTTTTTCGGACCTGAATTCGTGCTGAAGTCTAACACAGCTTCTTCATTGGTACGTGTGCTCGTTGGGCGACGAAAATGATCTCACATGTATGTATATCACGATAGAAAAAGCCTTTCGCCTGCTCGTATCGGCGGATGCACTGGCGTGTTTCTAGACAAAATCTTACCTGAATTTCTTTTAAGGTCTAGGGCGACTATTCTCTTTCTATTTCACGACGCAAGGTATGTGCTAAATGACGGATCCTATCTATACACTCGCGTTTCGTGCGGTTTCAGGCATTCGAAGTAAATGAGTACAACCCATGCGAACGCCTGAAATATCGCGTGACATTCATCAGGCGTCTGCCAGCTGACTGTCATTGACCCGACACGTTCGCCCCAGCAACAGAATAAAACATAACACAGAGGCACGTTACTTTGACACAGTTAATAACAAAACCAGTCGACCCCGCGTCGACCTCACCAGATAAAAATCCTAAGCGCAATAGTTGTACGTTAAACTTATTCACTGATAAGATCCGTCGTCAGAGGCCTTGGCGCTAATATCTGAGCCACGTCTAGACTCTAGTACTAGTAATACTGGCACTATCTTCTGCTTTAACTACTTTGTTTTTTACAACCCACGTTTTCAACCAAATGTTGCTAATCGTTAAATTTGTTTTTGTCCAATATATTTTTCAGAGGCTTCTGAACAAAGTTGATGTCACTCAATGTCGGGAGAAAATCGTTGCTGGCTATCGCCATTCTCCCAAGATTGAGTAACGAGAAGACAAATACACAATTTTATTTATATAAAGCATCTCACATAAGTACGAATTTAAGACTTCCCCGTACTACTGTTCTTAGTAAGGAGTGTACTATGGTACAATAGGTAGGTACTTTAGGTAGCACCAGCGCTGGGCCCAGGTGTGGGCTTGGGGCAGCTGCAGCCCCGAGCCTCGTAAGGCTTAAGGGTCTTCTCTCAACCCAAGCGTCTCCAAGGCCCGTGCGCTGCCAGAGCTTAAGCCAATGCTGGGTAGAGCCACGCGGCATTGTGTTAGTGGGACCGGGGAAGTGCCTCTCAATCTCACGGCTTAAGTTAAGTTTAGTTAAGTTTCCTGTGGCCCATTGTAGGAGAGAAGGGAAGGGTGGCAAGATGTCTGCATAACCATTGGATGATTACCAACGCCCATATTTTGAGATTGGCATTGGTAGTTAATGTGATCAGTCATTTAAACCTATTATTTAAACAAGTAGATATTAGTTAGATTTATCTTAAACATTTACATATTCTTGCAAGCTGTGTATTGCGGAAGACAGGAAATTGGAAGGACAGCAAGTTTACGTGCTCATATCTACATTTTTACTAATTTACCAGCTAAATAGCCACCTGGCGCGGTGACGTCATCGAATCCAGAAATTTATTGAGGAAGTATGCTGCACAAACATATACTAGAAACAGACCGAAGAGATGTGCACACTTTAAAAATTTGTGTAGGTACAGCCTATGTGGAAATATGCTAATCTAGATCAAACGAAAACCGACCGGTACGATCGTAGTTTTAAAAAAAAATATTATATTAATTATTAAAAATCCACATATTAGCTTTTCTTATAACACCAGTGCCTCATGTTCATGTCTTTCGGGTGGTTCGTGATTTATGTTTTGGACCTGAACTTTTGCTGTGGACGAGGTTCCACACCAATATAGCTTTATCGCTATGAGACTAGACTTGGGATTGAAAGGAGGATCGACCCCCCCACTCTCCCACAGATGAAAGATATGCATCCCGATATGATTTTTTTATGGTATAAGGGGGAAAACGAGCAGTAGGAGCCATTTTCATGACTACCGAGGCCCATAGACATCCGCATAGAGGCTATACAGAGGCGCTACTTTTTTCACTTTTTTTTTCAATTGTAATAGCTAATTTAACATCGCGGTTTGTGAGCGATGCCCCAACCAGAAGAATGGGAAATCATCGCATCTGGGCGTTCTCTTATTTTGCAGATGTCTTTGTTATCAGTATCCATCCGAGACCAGCAGTAAACCAAATACAAACCACATCACGCCACGTCCACCGTTCTCTCCGAGGCCACATTCATCTGCTGACGATGGAGATCAGATAAACAATACACAATACCGTGACACGTTGACACGCGTATTTCACAAGCGCCATTGTCCGGCGCCATATCAAACACGTTCAGGGAAATATTAATAATCGAATAAAACAATGGGATAATGTTATTGTTAACTAGAAGGACGCGCGCCCGCTTCGCTGGTCTAATTTTAAATTTTAGGAAATTTTAGGAAGAGGTAGTGCCATGCTGCATAGGAGGTAGTGCCACGCATGGTGCATGACACTACACCCGCTTATGTAACGGGACTGGGCCGGCACGACCGGGGAAGTACCTCTCGCTCACTTGATACCGGCGTAAAGTGACAGCGTCGCTGTCGCGTTTCGTGCGGTTTGCGAGTAGCCACAATCATGCGAATGTCCACGGGCGTCGGTAGTCAACAAAAGGCTCCGATTGCTCGTTTGCCCCTTTATGCTAAAAAAAAAAGTTACTAAGTAATTCCAGAAACTCTCGTAGTGAACTGTGATTTTATATTATAGTACAGGAGGGGAAACGAAATATCAGAGCCGTTCGATGAATACCTATAAGCATCCGCAGAGGCTATACAGACATTGCCCTCCTTCCCCGTCCACCGCTCAACACACGAAACTGGACAACGGTCCTCCCTTTACGGCGATAACGTGTGAGTGAGAGGTACCTCCCCGGCCATGCCAGCGAGGGCAGGAGTTGCAGCTGGAGACCGTTCATCTTAGCGATTTAGAATGAGGCCTGTCTAGCTGAAGATTGATAACTGATAGGACTAGTGACGATAATTTTGCGTCCGAGCAAACACGGACTTAATTTTTCAAAACTAGCTGAGTTTGGACATAATAGAGAACATGTTCGTTAACAAGGATATTTTTTTTTCGTTCCCACAGCTAAGAATATATTTCCTTAATACACTTCTTAAATACAATACAATTTACTAAAAATAAATATTAACTTAGCGTCGCAGCCGCCTGCCTGGTATTCAAAATCAAAACCAAACAGACGATTTGCCTGAATCAACTAACATTAACCAAAGGCGCATAGAGCCGGGACCGAACTCTGAACTCTTAAGGTGCTGATAGACTTGAGCATTCATTTGTAACAGAACATGCATTCGCCGTTTTTATATTTGTCGAACTGAACAACGAGCCGAGCCAAGCATAGAGCCAAACATAGCTATGAACATTTTCACGAGCATTCTAGCGACGGGGAACGGGGACGCGGAACCATGACTGAAGCTTGGCTCGGCAAAAAACTGGAAGCAATGCTCGCTAGAATGCTCTCGTTTATTTTTCTGCATGTAACATTCGCATGAATGCTCATTACATGTGAATACTCAAGTTTATCAATCAGTACCTTTAACCGAACTGTCGTGGCAATCTGGCAGCCTATTTACCCATCTCACTAGTACAAATAAAAAGAACGACGGAGTTACAAGTAGGTACCCAACTTAGGTCTTGCACCGACTTAGTAAAAAACCTGTTGAAATACAAGTGGATTTTGAGAACACGTTTGACAAGTTTTTTGGGCAAAAATGCAAAACCGTCTAGATTTTAGACAGGATCGAGCCGGTTTCGGGGACATTGTAGGTACGTGACCTCAGAGACAAGGGGCCAGAGTTGATCACAAGTTATTTTGTTTTATTGTAGAGGCTTTTTGGAAGAGTAGTGCCCTGTGCCATACTGCTTGCATGCAGTCGAATTGGGCCGGCACGACCGGGGAGGTACCTCTCTTACACGACACCGGCGTAACGTGACAATTGTGCTGCGTAAGTAGCCGGTGGCCCATGAAGGTGGAAGGAGAAGAGAGGATTCACTATCACTATCCGAAAGCAACCATCTATTTCTTCGATAAAAGTAATTTTACACATTATATTTTTAAAGTCATATATACTTCAGATTGTAATTTAAATATATTTCAAATTTTAGTAAGAGGTAATGCCACACTGCATGCGAATTTGGCCGGCACGGACGGGGAGGTACCTCTCGCTTACACGAGACCGACGTAAAGTGGTGTGTAAGCAGCTGGTGGCCCATGGAGATGGGAGGAGAAAGGAGGGCAACGCCTCTGTATAGCCTCTATGCGGATGTCTATAGGCATCAGTAATTCCAGCGTCCAAATCTTATTGTGATATAAGAATATAACGTGACAGTGTTTATTGTTACACCGCACGATACGCAGAACGCGGCGTCATCTGTTTGGGCAAGCAACGTTAGACGGATGACGTCACTAATCTGTTCCACTAACTGCGCGGCAGATTCCCATGCAAGTGGTAATGAGCGCAGGTGAACGGCCCAGGATTAGCTTCATTAGTGGAATATTTTGTACGCAATTATTTCGGGGGTCAGAGGACTCATAGGCAAAATTCTTTAGTCCCATGTTGAATTACAACCGAATTGGACCATCAAAATCAGTGACCCTCGCTCATACGACACCGCCGTAGTGATGTGCCGGCACTGTCACGCGGTTTATGAGTTTCCGGTGGTCCATTTAGAGTGAGAAGAAAGAAGGGGGTAAATTAGATTTATCCTAGCAATATCTAAGGCTACTTACTCCCCTACCATCTACAACCTACTTCAGAACCACATACATTCTATTGCAGTCAGTTTTTTGATCCAAAACGTCTATTGTTATTTTAAATACCGGTTAGTTTAACGGTAACACTAATTAATACATCTTGCTCATAGTCATTAGCGGGTGTAATCGTTGTAAGGTTTCTACAGCTGGTAGTTGATTTTAATGTAGCGTTTCAGTGATGACGCGCTCAACGTCATAGTGGGTACGAAAAACACAAATGCAGTACAAAAATACAGTACAGCATCCCGAGCGTGGTTTTTCCAAAATGTATGGAGTTTTGTGAACGACATCGAGCGGTCATGGGTGTCTACTAACTGTTAGCTTGCGCTCAGTGGCGTGACATAAAATAATAAGCAAATAATTGTTAGTGACACATTAAGTCAACCGGCATGCGGGCGTGATCGATCACCTTGACGTACACCAGGATCATCCTCCTGATAGATAATGCCTCATTTTATCTACGCTGAGTATTTTGCAGTGCATAATATGTCCCCTAGCAAAATGGTGGTTTAGTATTATATTATTACAAATACGAGTCTATGGATTCTAAAAATCTTACTAGTAAAAGAATTTTTTAATATCCCTTAATATTGAAATAATTCCATAATATACTTAGTACCCTTAAATTAGATCTGTAGCTGTTAAAATTAGTTTATTTCTATTTTTCTAAATAACATTGTCCTCGCGGTTAGTGTCATTTCATTACTTTGGACTTGTCAGTTGTCTTCTTCTTTCCTTCTTTTTTCTCTCTATCTCTCTCTCTATCTCTCACGCTGGTATTCAGTTTCCACAATATGGATTTTGTATACGTATTTGTTATTAGTTTAAGTTAAGTTTTTATTGATTAAAATTAGTTAAGTATATGTTTGCATGCCAATGAATCAAAGCAATACATGTTTCAAGTGGTGGTTGCCTGGAAGATATCGCTTTAAGTAGGAAAATTTTTAGGTGCCACAAGGACTGACAGAAATCTTAGTTCACGCGTGTGTCTGACAAACATTCAACTTTTCTAGTGAGGAAGGCAGTAAATTACCGGACTCTTAGAGCATAATATAAAATTTGCACGAGATTTGCATGAGATAAGGAAACGAGGACTACGAGGAGTATGAGACTATATAGACAAATAGACTTTAAACTCAACATTATCTTAAACAACCTAGATACGGCTGCATAAAGATAGCATTAGTTGACAAATAAATAATTTTATTACTCAAAAATCTTTTAAAAATATTATCGATTTCCTAACAAACATCGCGATAAAAAGTCGTGGCTATAAAATTCATATAATCTTCTATTCCCTTATATATTATATGCGGATCCCGGATGTGTGGATGTTTATATCTTTATCAGCTTTTTTCAATGCCTGTTTTACCCAGTGGGTCCAAATTCCAATAGACAATTCGTGGAAGAGTAGTAGTAATTTCCGGGTCGTAATTCACTCATTTAGAGAGTTCAACTCGATAAAATGTTTAATAAAGTATGATTAACGTCACACTCTTAACGTATTCAAAAGTGAAACCAGAAGAAGAAAAGACTTTAAACCCACGATTTTATTGCAGGTTTTCTATGAATGTTGCTATGGGAAACTTATAACATTCCTATCTCTGCGCAGACGACGGATTTTTGTCCGCGGACTTTTTTGTCCCCTAAAATAGATCGCTTACAACTGTATTAAGTATCGCAAACGAGGGATTCAAAGTACGCGGTACTTTCAAATATTTTCCTTTCCGTGGAGAAAAATCTCTCGTCTGCGAAGGTCTTAAGAATCACTACAGTCAAGCGGTCTAGATGAATTGCCTCAATCCCTTTATGAGTCACCGGAGGATTGACTCACAAAGGGACATTCGTAGACTTCTTCTTCAGCATCGACATAGTCCGAGCCATTTGGCCGACGCTCAGTAACATCCACAAGAAGAACTAGATTCGTGGACCATCGGACACAAGCATATTATGACGACTAAGATACTGGCTTCGTCGTCATAATATGCTCTGTGTGCGAGAGATCTCCGCGATTTTTCCACATCTATACACTTATGCATCAATAACACCTTAACCGAGATGTATTTAATTGCGAACAATGGCTCAATTTACTACGAAATAGTCTACGTGCGACCAACTAATGTTTGGTTACTTCATGACTAATTACAATGGCAAGTCAACAGCTGTATCTCATGTATATTTATAACACAAAGGACACATTTTCAGCAGAGTACAGTTTTAATTACAAAAGCACAAAGGCGTTGGTGTCCTTCAGGTCAGTTTCGCATACTTTCCGGTTTACCCACCCGGGGGACACCGGAAACTTAACACATAACGTGAACTAGCAGTATCTCTCCAGTCGTGTCGTCACAACTCGCCCGTAATGTACCAACCAATTCCAGCATCTAGCTTTTTGTTGCACGCGCGGCCGGTTGCCAAAACTGTTTCATTATATTGTATTTGGACAAACAATTAAAATGGCTAGTGGTCAAAGACGGGTAGCCGCCACTGGATTTATCCAAAGGCGAACTAACTCTGTATCAAGATGTGGGCAAAATCGAATTTGTTGTCTCCGGATTTCACCGTCCGCTGTCCGGATCTTGATAAATTTAAAGAGCATTATTTTAAACCGGTCTCGGCATCCGCCTCGCCTTGTAATTTGTAGACTATATAGCAGCTACTTTTACCCCAATATCCGGATAATTTGGCGTAATTAGATTTTAATTTTAAATGATTTACTGAATTATAAAACAGCATATCTTTAAATGTCGTTACGAATACTTATAGTATTCAAACAATTATACCAATAATTAATTAATTAAAGTTACAGGCTTTATACTGAATAAATTAACGAGTTAGTATCTAGACAGAGAATGGGCTAAATTCAAGCCAATATATATATATATATATATAGTACAAAAAAACTGGCTGTGGAGACGTTTATCAACGATTTTCCTTTCTTAGACAACACTGTAAAAACTTAGCTAAAAGAGATTACAAAGACCACACAGAAAAAGCTGAAA
>LUGF01049236.1:30777-51115 GCA_001625245.1 Calycopis cecrops
ATAACAGTTTATTATAAAACTACCCGCCATTACAACTCGGCGGTATTAGTTTAATTACAGTTTAAAAGAAGCCTTGTGCCTACGTGACAATTAAAATGTATGCAGGGCGATTGTTATTTAATCTACAGTAATAATATAAAGCTGAAGAGTTTGTTTGTTTGTTTGAACGCGCTAGTCTCTGGAACTACTCCTTCGATTTGAAAAATTATTTCAGTATTAATTACGCGCGAGGCGACTCGCCTGTATGTCTAATATGGATCACAAGAAAACTCCTTCAATGGATCACAAGAATCTTACACACCATTGTGTGTTCTGTTTTACGTTTTGTAAGGTTTATTAACAAGTGTTAGCATTATGTAAGAATTATAATTATTATTTTATATTGCTAGTATTATGTTAAAATTGTAGCTATTATATTATGTTATATATTATTTAATAAACAATTTATTTAATTTATAAGGACGATTATTGACTCGTCTTGGCCGATCAATAGACTTACTCTATGATTATTACGGTTCGTTTTCTGTGGAACGCTTATCTGTGTTTTTTTGTAAAGGAGTTAACAAAATGGATTAATCGGCCAATGTCGTGAAGTGTTCAAAAAGCGTAGACATCAATTTGTAACATAATAAACAATTTATAACAAATTGCTATCTGATTTCCTGGCATATCTAAAACAAGTCAACTCTAATAATAATTTATTTGACTGGATCTTACTCTTTTTATTCTGAAGAAACATTTGATAAAACAGCAATGTAAATTTGTATAATGGGTTGTGTTCCGAGGAATTGTTTGACATGATGCCCACGGCCACTTTCTATCACCGCACCGCTCGCCATCGACAGGGAGTTCACGCTCACACATTGGAGCCCAAATGGTCCCGTACAGTTCGTTTTCAGAGGAATTTCCTCCCATGGACCCTCCGATTGTGGAATGAACTCCCTGCCGAGGTTTTCCCAGTGGGATACAATATGGGGTTCTTCAAGAGGGGAGTCAATAGGTTCCTAAAGGGTCGGCAATGCGCATGTGATGCCCCTGGTGTTGCAAGCGTCCATAGGCTACGGTAACCACGTACCATCAGGTGGGCTGTATGCTTTTTTTGCCACCATCGTGGTATAAAAAAAAGCAAAGATTTCGCATTAACGAGTGTAATAACTGGTACTAACAAGCGTATTTGTCTGTTTGTCAATGCAACACCATCAAAACATTACGACTGTTTTACAATATGCACAATAAAGCGTAATGTACGCTTTATTGTGCATATCATACAGGCCCCATAATGATAGTATTTATGTGATAATATAATCACAATTCGTGAGTAAGAATATTTTATATGTGACGAAGTATGTTTTCTACTTATCTACTGTCTTTTGGCAAGTATTGCTCAACAAAGTGATTTAGAACGTGTGAATGAATGCGATTTATTCTAAATCCCTCGTTTTCCATTTTAATATGCTGAATTTGAATGAGCCAACTTTATGTTAATTTTTATACCACAGAGAATACAAAAATCTCTTTTCAACAGTGCTGAAAAGCAGAGAGTGTACGGGGAGTACACTCTCTGCTTTTCAGCTTTATATAATCGGGATGTGTAAAGCGAGCATATTTATAATAGGTATATAAGCATATGAAGCACCCACTTATATGGAGCTCTATATAGAATAATGTTCTAAATATATTTTCACTAAAATGAAAAAAACACTTTGTTCTCATAGTAGTCATCGGGAATCCTACTAATACTATTATAAATGCGAAAGTTTGTATGTTTCTTTGTTACTCCTTCACGCAAAAACAGCTAAACCGATTTTCATAAAATTTGGCACACACATAGAGATTAACTTGGATTAACACAATGAATAGTTTTTATCCCGAAAAAAAATCTTTTGTTATCCCATGGGATGATTTTCTATTTTCCACGGGATCGAAAATTACGCGGGTGAAACCGCGGGGCGCAGCTAGTATTAAGTACCTATATTTGCTAAATACATACAGCGATAAGTCACAGTTTTATTATGTATAGTTTCAATAAACATTCGACTACCGTACCGAAGCTTCAAGTAATTTTGTATTCAAATTATCTTTGCCGCATAGAACAAATCAATATGGCGTTTCCAATCTATTCTACGTCCAACTATCGAGACGACCTTTCTGTTTGTAAATTAAAACCCAACATTTTATGTTCGACTCTCCTACTTTAAAAGCATTTTAAGATAATTAAAAAATTGTCAAAGATGGTTTGCTCGCTAAAAATGATAACAAGAAATCAGCAGGATGGAAATAAAGTTCTCGTCTTTGGCTGTTCCGATGAAATAAAACAAATATCTTTCTTCATAATTGAAATTTAAAAAGCATATTAGCTGAGATTCCTTCATATTATAAGTAGCTAGCTGAGCTGTCACGGAGTTCGATCAGAATCAGCAGTGTGTGTGTAGTAGTGTGTGTGTGTGTGTGTGTATGCGTGTGTGTGTGTGTGTGTGTGTGTATGTGTGTGTGTGTGTGTGTGTGTATTGAAGATGTGTTTGAGGTTCTTCTTTTGAGTTAAAAGAAATCACTTTAAATGTGCCAAATCATAACATGATTCAAAATTATAGTCTCTCTCAGTATTCTGGTATTAGAAAATGTCCTACAAATAAGTACTAGCAATTTTAAATAACAACCTAGAATTGACTTTGTAGAAGTATTTTAGCTGTTCAAATATCACAATCAATTTTTTTTTTAAGTTATGTAGCACAAAGTTCAGTTCATTCCTTTGTTTTGCTGACAGCTGTTCACTCCAGAAGGCTTTCTGTTACAGTGACCTTAATGAAAACTTTCATAATCATTTTACTATTATTATAGCCGTGCTGCAATGTTGATGTACTGGGCATGTACGACCGAGGAAACCACACGAGCGAATGTTACCGTCGTGAAGTTAAAGCTGTGCTGTTACTTTTTGAGGGAGGACGGAAGGCTGATATCGCGTTGAATACGGTTGTCTATAGCTAGTCGTTAAAGGCACCGACTGCTCGATTGTAGCCTTATATCACAAAAAATCACTAGGCCATATGTGGTTATGGAAGTTCTGTGTCACATCTCAAACGAAAGTTGAAAAATTGACGACCATCTCAGCGTTCATTGAAAGATCATAATCCAAATGGACGACACACAATCACAATGAGGATATACATACTTGTCATTAGTGATATTGCTTTACGCAGTTAACAGAATACCAAATTCATTATTGCAATAAAACTATTTCAACTGATTTTACCGCGGTTTATTTAATTAACTAGCTGTGCCCCGCGGTTTCACCCGCGTTTATTTTCTAAGAAATCCATATAGACTTCAACACCTTATTTCACCCCCTTCGGGGTTGAATTTCTAAAAATTCTTAGCGGATGCCTACGTCCTAACATCTACCTGGATGCCAAATTTCAGCTTGGTCCGTCCAGTGGTTTGGGCTGTGCGTTGATAGATGGCTATGTTACGTTTGGGTTTTATAGATATATAGATTTTACAAGCCCGACATTTTAGAAACGTCACAGCAGTCTACCCGTGACCATGGTAGCTGTATAGCTTCTGAAACGTTGAGCTTGTAATAATTATATAAACCGTGATGCGTTAAAGTTATTTTATTGTAATGTGTAATATTCGCGTTTACTTAAGAGATCACTAAATTCATTAGTTAGCTATGACATAAATACACGATTATCTCTGCCCTGTCCTCGAGCAACCCTTTCCATTTTTCTTTACAAGCAGTTGATTTATTAAGGTTGTATTATATTCTTTTTTTCCGTTCCAATCCAATCAATTTCAATGCGTATATGTCTTACATAAAGGTATAAGTATACCTTATACATAAAAGTATAGCCATATGAACCTGACAACGTCAGTAAAAGTCCATCTTAACTCCAAGCAAGTTGGTCATTTCTGCCTGTAGATGACTCCCATTACAAGACAAAGCAGATGCCTTTGCACCGTAGTCCTGACACATCAATGTACTATTATAGATTTAACACTTAATAGAACATTTATATATATTTTTTTTTTATAGCATAGGAGGCAAACGAGCAGTTATGTCACCTGATGTAAAGTGAACACCAACGCCCACAGACATCCGTAACTCCAGAGGTCTAACAGATGCGTTGCCGACCTTTGAGGAAAGAATAAGCTCTTTTCTTGAAGATCCCAAGGTCGTATCGGTCCGGAAATACCGAGGGGGGCAGCTGATTCCATATTGTTATATATTACTTACTAGTTAAACCATATCTGTACTTACACGGTATAACTATTTATAAATGTTTCTTGACCCTAATAAATCACTCCGGTATCACGTTCACGGTGAGGGAGACATGTTCGGATATCTTATTAATTCAGATTCCACGCGCCGAGAATACAGGGATCAACATCTCATCGGAATATATACATTACCGAGCCTTAGGGTCAGCTCACACCGAGACGCGACGCCTCGCGGCGCCGCGCGTAGATTTTACATAGAGCAACTTAAAATATACTTTATTTACTACACGAAAAGATACACATTTCATTGTGAGAATTCAGATACGTTGCGCTGCGCAGCGCTGCACCTCGAGACGCCTCGCGGCGCAGCGCGACGTATCGCGACGCGGCGGTGACGCGCGGCGTGCAAGAGCGGTGCTGCGTCTCGCATTGCCGCGCGAAGCAGCGCGGCGCAGCCTGAGGCCGCTGTGGCGGCTTGCAAATGATAGAACACGGGTGGGTGCGGGCGGGGCGGTCGCCCGCGTCACAGCCGCGGCGAGTAGACACGTTCCGCTGCGCCGCGCGGCGTCGTTGATGTTAGAGATGCGTCTCGCGGCGCCGCGAGGCATCTCGCGCCGCCGCGCTGCGCAGAGCGAAATCAAAGCCGCCTCACGTCGCGTCGCGTCTCGGTGTGAGCTGACGCTTACGGTCCCACCGACATAAATTTCGAAACCCTGGAATATAGGAAATATTTTCATACTGACGATATAATATACCTACACAAAAAACTTTTTTTATAGCAAACTAATGAGTAATAAAAGTAAGCATTCGTAGCCTTCTTATGACCGCCAACGCCCATAGATATCTGAACAATTTCTAACAATTTACTTTTTCCTTTCCTCCTCCTCCCTCGTGGGCCACCGGCTACATACAAAGCGCACGAAACGCGACAGCATAACTGTCACTTCACGGCGGCGTCGTGTGAGCGAGAGGTACTTCCTTGGTTGTACCGATCCAATTCCGTTTGAATGCAGCATGCCACTACATATTTCTTAAACATTGAATAATTGATAATATCTGTAATTTTACCACAGTGCAGTGTGACGGTATATTCTAATGGAATTTCTCTGCACCGCACTGCCGCACCAGATATTAGGAAATAATAAATATGTAAGTAGCGAAATAATTATTAAAACCGTCTCTATATATTACCTAATTTAATTATGTAGAAAAAAAATAATATACCAGATTAGTTACATAATTATTCCTATTTCAAATTTTGTCTGTCTTAAAAAAAAATTCTTTAGAAACCAAAAATATTCCTAAGTCACAAAGCATGATATTCCCATCCCAATGCACTCAGCTAATATTGGAAATATTGGACTAAAAGAATGTGGTCTGACGTGCCTCTTGAAATACACATCGCACACTGAGCAATATACAAAGCCAGCAACTCTTTTCACAAAACCTTTGTTTACTTTTTGTTTTATTAACAAAGTTTTTATTACAAAAAGCGAACAAAAATACTTACACGCCTTTGATGTTGATAAATGTGTTGAGAAGTACGAAAGTTAAAAAGAGGAAAACACTGAAGGTTTATAAAGTAGGCCACTAAGACAAGCCGCGAATGTTTTTCTTTTAAATTTCAAATAATGAACTCTTGATACACACCTTACGTAGATTTTTATTGTCTTGCTTTATTATTTTACATAAAAGATGTCGCGTCGTTTATATTTTATTTGTTTCATAAATTGGTGACAATTAGTTAAATACCTAAAAATAAATTTGAGTAAACAACCATAAAAATAAACAAACCAACATAAAAATTTGATTTAAAATTTTTACCTCTTTTTGATTATTGTACACGAATGCGCGCATTACACATTTATGCATATTTGTGGTCAGCGCACACTTATCAACTCGGAAAGGAAACTTAAACGCCTCGTCTAGAAAAGCGAAGGTGATACGATTACGTTACGTTTCCCATTAGTGTGCGTTGCAGTATGGAGCTTCATAGAAAGAATAAAGAACGGCTCGAGGTATAAGTGTGCAGTGACCATTATAAGGCTCAACAACATTTTATACTGAAACACAATAAAATTAAAAATGTACATGCGTTTCTTACCATCATGTTCTTTTATTGTTACTTCCCCATTCACCTCGTAATGGAGGTAATTTCATGGACCACGGTAGCTAGCTCTTTTATTATCCTATAAAGTCCAGCACAATGAAAAAAAGTGTGTGATTTAGATCACACAACTGAAGTAAAACTTATTTTTTTATTTATTACACAAATTTCCACCGTAGTTACAATTACATAACATGTCATATGATATTTATTTTTAAATACAAAAGTTTCACTCAGATCGAGTTTGAATTTCGAATCTGAATGACAACTTCCATTGTGTGATTTTTGTAACGCTCTCACCATCTTACTTCTCCAAGTCAAGCGCGCGTATAGAAGTTTTACTTCAATGCCTGCAGATGAAGCTCGTCTATATGAATAATTTAGTTTAAATTCATTACGTTACTTAGAAACGGTCGCGGGGATCCGGCAAATTACTTTACAGCTGCATGAGCCATCTGTGAGCAGACGTAGAGTACAAGTGCCGTAAAATTAATTAAAATAGCACATCGATATGAGCCGCGTTGAGATTACATCTTCTAGATAATATATAGTTTTAAGAAAACAAATACGAGCACGTTTGACGTGAGCCCAATGTGTTATCGAATTTGTTTCCGTGTAAACAAGACAAATGTGTGAAGATCGTGACACGTGGCACTCGGTTCTCTTGTGTTATTGTTTTATCTTTCTTTTCTCTTGATCTTTATGGAAAATAATGAGCAGGTCGTAGACAGAGAATACAATGTCTACGGAGCAGGTTTACCTGATCTGTCAACAGTTGTCATACAGTCGAGCTAGTATTGAATTACAAAGAATGAATTCATATTATGTATTCTTCTTTGTATCTAACACTGTTTAAATTACAAAAGAAATGTATAAGAATCCTGGCAAACATATACTACGCTAATACGCGTATATATAGGTAATTAATATAAGATGTAAGTGTAGGTTAAGTTTATTAGGTACCTAATGATTAATATGTACATAATTATATTATTTCTATCACTTTCTATTATAGCACTAGATGAAAATCTTTCAAGTGATATAGGACATGGTGCTTCAATACCACCTTCCCCGCTTAAAGTCTAGTGCTAAGAGAGTTCATGTTCAGTGTGCTAGTAAGACGACTGATATAAGTTTACAAACTTAGGAAATTAAGGTTGCCTGGAATCAACTAGTATCAAAAGTATTATGGGTTTATAAAGATATTTTCTATATTTTGAGGAGTACATGTCATACACTGATTTTAGATTCATACTTTTACACATTCCTGTGAAAAAAGTTCTGACATTACCGACAGAGAGACAACAAAGGGATCCTCTAAGATTCCGCTTATCCATATAAAATCTTAAGATCTTCAAATAGTAAACGTTGTTTACTATTTGAACTTGACCACCTGAGACCTAAGTCACCACTGTACTAGGCTATAAATATAGGTAAATTCACAGCGAATAGAGAGAATCTATTTTCTTATTAATATTATAAATGAGAAAGTTTGTATGTTTGTTTGTTTGTTACTCCTTCACGCAAAAACGGCTGAACATATTTTCCTGAAATTTGGCACACACATATAGGGTAACTTTTGTTAACATAGAATAGTTTTTATCCCGAAAAACGATTTCTATGGGATGCCATGAGATGATTTTCTATTTTCCACGGGATAGAAATTTACGTGGGTGAAACCGCGGGGCGCAGCTAGTAAAATATATTTTACTGTGTAAGAGAAGTGCAGCTTGTTAAATATAACGAAATAAATTCAGTATAATTCACGTTACAAAAGGCTGGTAAAATTACAAGATGCAAATTTTGCAGTTAACCATTTTAAAAGTAGGCTACGGTGGAGGCTACATTCATATAAAGAGCTCGCTTCGCTTTAATGCCTCCATTTTGTTTTTATCTTCCCTCCCAACGAGAAATTAACAGTGTAATTTCTGCAAGTAGTTTATTGTTATACATTTATTATTTTCGAATATACTGGGTATGTTTGGGTGGGAATATTTTATAACAAAAAATATACTGGATTCAAAATAAATGTGTTGTTTATTTAGAAAATAATAAAATAAAAAAAAATAATATAATTTTATTATTTTCTATACAAATATCACCTTTAATTTGAATCCAGTATATTTTTTGTACGTATTGCTTTTGTAACCCAACCGTTCCCAATCCACATCCGATCGAAATGACCCGGATACGGCGGTAAAATAAAGGTTGTATTCACATGCACCTTACTGGGGCATCTTTTAATAAATTCATCGATAACTCCCACACCCACCTCTGAGCTACATTCAGGTTAATCATTAATTTTGATGTGTTGCATTGCTGTAGCTTCATTAATTATTTTAATAATAAATAATAATATATATATGTCACCGTAAGATTGTAAAAACCGTAAGATTACAAAATAACTCGGAAAATTGTAAACTGTAAATTTTACAGTTTGCTCCGGGAAGATTATAAACTAACGAAAAATAATGTGTTAAATTGTAAATGATTTGTACAGTTCGCAATTTTCCGATAGTTTACAATCTTCCGTGTTATTTTGTAATTTTACGGTTTTTACAATCTTACGGTGACATATATATAATAAAATAATAATAATTTAAACCAACACAGCTTGCATTTTTAAACAAAACGACTTAATAATATCACCTCTCATCTGCTGCATCTCATCATCATTTTATTTTTCACTTCGACTGCCTTGCGGTCTAGTAGACTGTAGAAAGCATGTTCAACCACCGACCTGAGGTCCCGGGTTCGCATTCTGAGTCGGAGAAAACTGAGCGGGCAGCGAGACCGGGAAGAGCGGGGACAAGTCGGAACCTGCTGGGACCTGCTGCCGAGTTTACTGCACTAAGGCTCAATCACACCAAAAGCGCAGCGAAGGGCAGCGAAGCGGAGCGCACTTTCAGTGTCATATAAATTTAAACTTTATTTTCATTACTGTAGTACTTATTATCGAATTCTCGCGACTTCCTCGCGGATTCCAGCGAATGCTCGAGCATTCCAGCGACTTCGCGGGAATCCGCGCGTCTCGTTCAAGTTTCTCATGCGATAATAAATATTAAAGTAATTATTTTAAAGTTGAAATTCATATGACACATAAACTGCGCTCCGCTTCGCTGCCCATCGCCGCGCTTTTGGTATGAATTGACCCTAACAATGGTCTCGCACTGGGCAGTGACCATAGTCCGTACTATGGAGTAATTATGCGTACAATAAGAAGTAAGAAATTGTAAAAAAAAAAAATATTTATCGACTATGTTATCGATTCTTTTTTTTATGGTATAGGGGGGCAAACGAGCGGTCGAAACTACCGACGCCCATAGACATCCGTATAGAGTTAAATAGATAGATGTGTTGCGCTCCTTCCTTCTACCACCTCCTGGGGCCACCGGCTACTCACTTTTTTAAGCGAGACCTTCCCGGCCATGCCCGCCCAATTCAGCTATATGCATGCATGCATCCATGCGTGGCACTACCTCTTGATTTCCTATAAAAATTTGGATACACTTTAAAATAATACCCTGTATATTTGTATGGGATTACAATGTTATTTATGCAAGTGTATTTATAAAACTGGATGGCAACTGCATAGTATTTTTTTTTATTAATACACTAAACACTAATTGTACTATAAATTTGGAGCTTCTACGTCTGCTAGAAGTGCCTTGGCCTTTTCATGATCGATCTGACTGAAAATTTTATTTAAAAAAATCGGCCAAGTGCGAGTCGGACTCACGCACGTAGTCAAAAATATATCTTAGATATTACACGTAGGGTTTCGTACTTTTAGGACCCTACGAGTAATATCTAAGATATATTTTTGACTCACTCATCTTCTAATGACTCTCATTGGTCTTATTCAGCGTGTTCGTTCAGCAAGACGACAGAATATAAATAAAAATAGAGTTTACAATATATCATATGACAAATATGAACACATATATTTATTTATTTACTTATTATACCCTGTACACTTTAACCAATATGTCCTTTAGAACACTATTTGGAGTCAAGTAACAATTAAATTGGTGTTAAAGTTAGCTCAAAGTTCAGTTCATTCTGTCCTTTGTTGGAGCTTACAGCTGTTGACTTCAGAAGGCTTCATGTTACAGCGAGCTTAATGAAAACATTCATCATCATTACCGCTTCATCTTGCATACTTCATCTAACCGGTGGCCCATGTAGGAGGGAGGGGGGTACTTGGAAATGTATGTGTAAAGCCTCTGTGTGCGGATGTCTATGGGCGTCAGTTGGCATGAAAATGGTTACGATTTCTTGTTTGGCCCCTTGTACTATAAAAATGTACTTCAGGCGATATCAAAGAATTAATTAGCTTCCGTACACAAAATTACCCCAGAGAATGAGGATGATCATTCTCTGGAGGAATGAGGATGCGATTATTTTTTTTTAAACTACGAAAGAAGAATAATAATTATTAACTTAAATTTCCCTAGCCGGCAATATACCGTTGTTTTTATACCTTTAGTACTAGATATATTTCCACGAACTTGCCAACAAGGAGTAAATTTTAGGAAGAGGTAGTAGCACGGACATGAGCTAGCGCGACCGGGGAGGTACCTCTTGCTTACACAATACACGAGACCGGCGTAAAGTGACAGCTGGGCTATCGCGTTTCGTGTGGTGTGTAAGTAAGACACCGCACGAAACGCGACAGCGGAGGCCCGTGTTGGATGTGGGAGGGTGGAGGGAAACGCATCTGTGTATGCTGCTGCCAGTTATAAACATAATCTTTGAGCTTGAGTCATATTGTGCTCGGTTTAAAAAAGAGATACCAAAGATTAATTTTATATGAGGATATTGTATTATAATTTCAAAGGGAATTCAGTAACACTGGATGGAATGAACTAGGTTTATTATATATTACCCAAGGACTAGTAAGTGCTGCTGAGACATATCTAATAAAAAAAGCAGACGCCATTTTTGGAAATTTAGATATGGATATAATTTATGACATCCGCAAAGTTGTGTTGTCCTCCTTGTACCAGCTGCAGCGCAACGCAGAACCACACTGAAGTCGGTTGCATCTCTTGTGCGCCCTTTAATCACTTGGCTTGGCATTAAAAGACAAGTAGAAAAAAATTGTAGTGAAAAAATAATTTTTTGGCGAGCAAAGTGAGATAATCATACCCTTTTACGCCCTTTGTACCAAGAAGACATGAATCGCAGACATAACCCTTATCAAATATTATTTCACATTTCCTTACACCCATTATACCTCGCCGTGAAGTATTTTCCGACACGCCTCTCGCGACATTATTTTTGGCGCTGAATTTGATATTACTTTAATGTAAACGTGTAAAGGTTTAGGGTAAGAGCTTTAAATATTTATTCTAAGTGTCACCGTGTCATAGAGCATTAAACAGTCTGAAGGTCAAATTTATTTTATATTTGGTGCCACGCCGATTTTGGTCACCATGACCGGGGAGGTTCACGCTCACATTATACACACACACTTAGGGTCAATTCACACCAAAAGCACGGCGAAGCGCAGCGAAGCGGGGAGCACTTTCAGTGTCATATAAATTTAAACTTTATTTTCATTACTGTAGTACTTATTATCGAATTCTCGCGACTTCCGCGCGGATTCCAGCGACTTCTCGCGCAGTCGCGGGAATTCGCGCATCTCGTTCGAGTTTCTCATGCGATAATAAGTATTATAGTAATTATTATAAAGTTGAAATTCATATGACACATAAACTGCGCTTCGCTTCGCTGTGCTTCGCTGCGGTTTTGGTGTGAATTGACCCTTAAGGGCCACAGCATACTCGCTGCATTCAGATACTGTAAACCGGTTCAGTCGCCGATCGTCGGTGCTAAAAGTAGTGTCGCGTGTGAGTTTATTTGCCACTCTTAAGTGGCAAATAAACTAAAATAAAATAAACTCTTAATAGACTAGAAGGGGACTTTAATAAGAACCCGTGAATCTGGCCTTTAATATAAGATTAAGGTATTTTGTGTAGATTTTCACACGGAGCGCTCTCTGCATAATATTCAAATGAAATCTCTGCTGAATTCTCAATTCACATTCCTTCATGTAAATTTATGTTGCAGCACCTCTGAGACTACATTATAAATGGTATATTTAGGACTACCTGAAAGCTGCGATTTCATCTTTATTCTTAATAAAATCATCCATCTTAAAATATTTCCGCACCCTTTTTTAAATATTTTCTAAAATTATTATCAAATTGAATACTAATAGTTTTTAAATAATAGTTTTGACGTTTTAGCTTATATACTTGTATAAATTTCATTACTATACAAAATCAAAATCAAAATCAAAATATTTTTATTCAAAATAGAATTTAAAAAATTTCTTTTTGAACGTCAAAAAAATTCTACCACCGGTTCAACCCTAGCCCTGTCCTGAGAAGAACCGGCGAAACAAACTCAGCGGGACTCATTTTTTTCATCATTGTAGGTATATTCTTAATTAATAATTAAATTTATAATAAAAAATATAATTTACTTACATTTATTTTTGTATAGAAGTAGCCTGGGAGGAGGATACTATTCCCAAGGTGTGGTATCTGTCATAAAATCTATTACTTTGTAATATCCCTTACCACACAAGCGTTCTTTAACTACTTTTTTAAATTTGTTGATTGAGAGTTTTTGAACGCTTTCTGGGATCTTATTGTAAAGGCGTATACATTGACCTCTAAAGGAATTCTTTACTCTGCTGAGTCTATGAAATGGTACATCTAGTTTGTGCCTGTTCCTAGTATTTCTATCATGATTAGCACTCTTTTCATTGAATTCAATAATATTCCAGGGTTAATAAGAGCGAGAGGCATTAAATGAAACCACTTATAGTATATGTCATATACTATAAGTGCCTACAGTTAATCCGAAACTATTAAAAAAAGTTTACGACAAGTATAAATAACTTGTTTAAATTTTTTTTTTTGCAAACAGGTTAAATAGCGAAAAAATGTTATCACTCTTAGTACCGGGCTGCTACAGCCAGCACGGGGTGAATGACCCCGGCCGGTTATAGATAGCGATCAGCTGCGATACAGCGTGTACGAAGTGAGAAAAAACTTTAAAAAATTCCTGTGGCTAAACTATTGCTCCGTCTAGCCTGGAAATTATACACTAAATATGTGGTTTCATTTAATGCCTCTCGCTTGTATCAACCTTGTATAAGTAGGAAAAAAAATCCCTAAAACGTTACAGGTTTTTCATCAAACATGGCCGGCATTCGCCTGAGGTTTCTACAACTTTTTCATTAAACGTAAGGAAATTGAAAATTCCCGTAATATACCAGTAGACGACTGAGTGATTCCATTTCCGTCCATTGAATGAAACAAATTATACCATTCAATAACGCAGGCTCTGAACGTGTGCATATCTAAATTAAATCTGCTCTTTGTCGGCGCCCACCAGCATATCCCATGCCTCCTTTACCTGCGCTGACCTCTCTTACTAAAGCTATGGAAAGCTATTATTGCGTCCTAATATTTTATTATTTTCTGCGCGCTATTTTTATAGTAGCTGTGCCCCAAGGGTCGCATTAAATCTATTCCTAGGGATTTAGTTTTGAATTGTTTTGTTATTAAAATATGTTTTCATTGCAAGATATAAACAAACGGTAAGTCAGCAATTGGATAAGTGCTGAACTACCGAAAACCATTAAAATCCACACGGACTATGCAAATGCGTTACCCTCCTTCACCCCCGAATGAATTACAAGAGATAACGTCAAGACTAGTAAAAGGCCCGTATCTCTGTCTGTGATTTCAAAATTAACCCTGCACAAATAATAAATAAAATGCTCTCTGTGTATTATTTATATTTTCTAACTAAAATTAATTAATTGAAACCGTAATTGGTAGTTGAAAAAACTAAAAAGTTGATTAATCTAATAGTGAAGGGTGAATGGCACGTTGGGCGCCAGATGAAGGGTGAATGGCACGTTGGGCGCCAGATGAAGGGTGAATGAGACAGCAAGTACTTCCAGATGGTTTATTTATTGACATAAGGAACAAAATGACAAAATTTTATATACAAAATCCCTATCTAACTACCATGTACATATACGCTGATGAGTTTGTGGCTGGATAGCAGGGGCCGTCTCCACCTGTACTCATTTGTCGGTGTCACTTGAGGATAGCAGAGGCCGTCTCTCAAGCTAGACCGCTAGCGAGTGAATGCATCGTTGACGAGAGTGTTCCGGTTTATATATGCTCCAAGTGCCGTCGTCGTGTGCCTTCGAGCTTCGGCTCGGTCGACCCACCGAGCGAGATAGATTGTTTGTGTGCGAGCAGGCAAGTATTCGAGCCCGCGCGTTAATGAAAGATCATTCGGCCGCTATAATAGAATAAAACAAAAACAGGCCTAAAACTGCCGAACATACTAAATTCAAAACAAAGTACGCGTTAGGGGAAACGGATTCGAGAGAAGTACCTCCACCAACGTTTATGGGCTTGTTAGGGTCCGGAATCGCGAGACATATCTGATCCCCGACCCTTCGCACGGAAAATCCCGACTTGTTATTAGAGGGCTCATCGCCGGGTCTGATAGGTATCAGCTGAATCCTCGGTCTTCTGGACCCTAATACAATTTCAAATATTTTTAATATGTTATTATACTTTAAGCTCTACAAGCTCTAGCAGATCTACAAGCTATATCCTTTAGCGACATCACCTCACCAAGCATTTGTAGGGAGTAATCTGTTTGTCTAGAAAAAGGATAGCAGGGGTAGGAATAGTCGTCAGCTCATTTTGAAAATAATCATTGGGTAAGACTTAGAAACCGAAAAGATGGTCAATTAAGTAACCTTCCCCCTAGGCCTATTCTATACTTCTATACTAATAATATAAAGCTGAAGTTTATTTTTTTGTTTGTTGTTTGTTTGAACGCGCTAGTCTCTGGAACTACTGGTCTGATTCGATTTTTTTTTTTCAATTTTAGTTAGTCCATATAGCGAGGCTATAGATCACTTTCTAATCGACTGCGGTAAAAGCACGGATTCACAGTCCGCAAGTCATTACCTACATAGTATAAAACAAAGTCGTTTTCCGCCGTCTGTGTGTCTGTATTCTTAGATCTTTAAAATAACGTAACAGTATAAATGGAGTTTTTTAATAGATAGAGTGATTCAAAAGGAAGGTTTATATGTATAATAACTCAATTTTTCAAGCTGCGAACGTCCGCTAGTAATTAATACAATCACAATCCCTAATCACAACTGCACAAATTGAATGCATCGTAAATTGGATTATTTACACAGCAACTATTGCTGATTGGAGCAAATCAATTAACCGCTTTAGTGCACAGCCCGAGATGTGTGATAACTAACTGTGTACCGTCGAGGATTCATTAAGCAATGGAATTAAACCCACACCAGTTATGTTTTGTGATTGATACTACCATACATTTTAATGGCTAATATGTTTCTACATCCTATTGCTAACCTAACTTTTAGTTAAGTTACTAAGTCTAGTAGAGTTGCTAACTAGCTAATCCTAACTTTTAACCATATTTCGGGGGGAAAATGGCAAGGAGTAGGGTCTTACTCTACGATGATCGACGACTAACTGACGATCGACTGGCGCAGTGATACAAAGCTCGGATAAGCGGAGCATGTTTTAGGAAGAGGTAGAGCCATGCTGCATAGGAGGAGGTAGTGCCATGCATGGTGCATGACACTACGTTCTCCTATGCAACGGAATTGGGCCAGCACGACCTGAGAAGTACCTCTCGTTCACTTGTCGCTCACTCGCTCAGTGACAGCGTCGCTGACGCGTTTCGTGCAGTTTATGAGTAGCCGATGGCCCATTGGGGGGGAGGGTTAAAGGAGGGCAACGCATCTGCGTAACAATCATGCGAATGTCCATGGGCGTCGGTAGTGGTCAAAAGGCTCCGTTTTTCTCGTTTGCCCCCTTATGCTATAAAAAAAAACCCAAGGGGGTTCGAATCCCGCCTAGGTCATGGATTTTTATTCTGAAACCAGACAACCAGGTTATATATTATTGTAGGTTGAAGGGCAAACGAGCAGGCAGTCGTTAGTCGCACCCCTTGTACAATCCAACAGAAATACACGAGTGGCCACTTCGGTGTAAATTATCGTAAGGTGTATGTAAAATTGATTTAAAATCGAATCTATATCCATAATTTATGAGACTAGACATCACAGGGAATATTTTATTAAACGCTTTACTAAATTATAGATATTTAAATACAATCAATTTTTTACATTCTATTGGCGTCAAGAGGTAGTTGTTTGTCATTTTACGTTTATCTATGTATTATTACAGATAGTCCCGTGAATAATAAGATCTTGAATTTTTTTCGTAGGTCCCTCGGTGGGGTATACTTTTTTTAATTTACACTCCCAGCCCCCGCCCCCCTCTCCCGAGGGAGCTACGAAAAAAAATTCAAGAACTTATTATTCATGCGTAGGCTCGGTTTTTGGATATAATGACTGGACTAAGACTTGATTACAACACGTCATTACGAAACTGATTGCTTCGGCACTCAGCTCTGTCAAGATAAGTTTTCGGCATTCCCATATTTTGTTCTTCCACTTCTCTGTAATGTATTACAGATATTTCCTTTTCTTTTGGTTGGTTAAAATTCAATATACCTATGGGACTCTCTAGGAAAAAATTCAAAAAAAATATTTTCTTTTTTCACACACTTCGATTTATAATGTTCGTGTTCGCTATAAAAAATGATTATGATTATGATTATGATTATTATGATTATTAGCTATAAATTTTCCAAACAGCTTTGTAAATTGGTGAAAATGTATAATTTTAGTAAAACAATCTTTTCACAACTTAACCAAATATAAGTAATTTAAAAATATACATGTAAGGAAACTTGAAACATGCAAAGGGCCGGCATGACCCACGCAGTGCAAGATTAAGCTAGATAGGAGACCCTTGATCTGCTAACATTTTGAGTTTGAGGTCACTGAGGTGAGGTTTTATAGTCCCTGCAAAACTTAATGTAGACTATGTAATATGTATACTTCAAAGCGGGCCCCGCAGCAATCTCTTCTTTTACTACGTAGTTGATACTGCAAAACGAATTGGTACGTTTCGCTCTACGTATCGCCACGAAGGGACAGATAAGTTAATTTTCATACAAGTTCATTAGTAGTCATAAGCCGCCGACTGATTTTTTGTCCTCTTTTTACTATAAAAAAACATAGGTACATTGATACCTCCTGCCGAGGTGCCTTATTGTTTACAAAACACCATAGTAAAAGCGGCTGACGCCAACCGCGGGGTTTTAGTAGGTATTCCGTTCATCCGCGGGTATTCGCTTCATCCGCGGGTATTCGGTTCGTCCCACGCGCAAGCCAATTTAGAGCGAATAGTAAACTGATAATAAATAGACCTTAGAGTTATAAAATATGTTTACAATAAAATATATACAAGCGAAAATATAACCATAACTTTCTGTCGTGCGACATATTCTGTTCTACTTTATGTTCCGAAAAAAATTTAAAACAAATAGATTTATGACGAATAAAAGTAGCGTCATTTGAGCAACTACAATTACACTTTTTCGGAATTCACGGCAGTTTTAAATACAGAAATGGAAATGTCGCTTATTTGGTATTTACAGCGAAAACCTTTTAAATTCACATTTGCCGCGGCGCGCTGAATCTGTCTCAAATGTTTATTTTTGTTTTATAGCTTTTTCGGCGTATTGGATCCTGATATTTAAAAAAAAATGATACTTTTAACGTCAACATCGGCACGTTTAACATTCGTGACAAAATGACAAAATCCATACATACTTATTAGAAAGAAATTTTTCACTACGTTGCAGTTGAAATGCCTCATCAGAATTTGCTTATTTTCACATTTGTAATTAATTATCGGTGCCAAACCGCACGGCCAGCTGCGAGGTGTTACAGGGGATGACGGGGCGGGGCGGACCCCGCATAGCCCGTGCTCTTTTGCAACGTGGCCACCGCCTAGTGGGGATCTCCTCAGTCCATATCAAAACTAAATATTGTAGACTTCAGAGTGAATAAAACAGCATTTAATATGATTCGCTTTTTATTAAAGTCGAAGGACCCCATGGTCCTTCGAGCCGGATATTTGTTTATCAGGAATATTGATTACATTTTTTGTTCAAGTGTTGATTGAATACTTACTCTAAGTTTAAGTGTGCTGGTCACAGTTTACAAATGAAGGTTTAATTTACATGGCAGAAACTGCGAGGAGCTGCTAGTGATATTTTAAACGTGAGTTTGTTTGTTAAGCTTTCAAAACTAAGCCAAAACTACTCAACCGATCATCATGAAACTTTGAAACATATTTCTAGAGGTATAAGACATGACAAGATAATTTTTATTAGAAAAAGTTTTTAGATGGGTCAAATATTGTGGCGGATATTGGAATTCTATTGCAGTCCTATTTGAATGTACCTAATGTTCATTGTATTTATTTGAAGGGCTTCAATGCGAGCAGAGTCGCGGGGAAAAGTTAGTAAAAGATAAGCAGTATGAAGCATTCCAACATTATAAACTATCTATGTACATCTTATACTGTTTACTCTTTCAGTCAGCAGTCGGAAGAGCACGTGATGACACGAAGTTTCATGCGATAAACATCTGTTTAGCTCTGTAAACATTTTGTTACTGCAATATAATCTCTATTATGGTGGTTTAACGTTGGTTTTCAACTATCGTCACCATGTACGTAAGAAAGTGTACGCAAATCAGTGGTCTGCGATAATATTGCTAAATATCTGCTACGCCACTTTATAGAAAGCTCTAGATTTTATTAACGAGCTATTGGAGTCTTTTTTTAATTACCGACACCTACAAACATCCGTATCTATTAGCTTCCCAGAAGCAAGAAAAAAGAAAATGACATGTATAGTTTTAATATAATTATACATATAATAATTATATACCTCTATATTTGCAGTAATTATACGGAAAGAAAAAATTCAATTTCATTCCATATCAAATTAGAAACCACTAATCTTCCTATTTTTAACCTGCTCTAACAACGTTATATTTATAATTAATATTAAAAATCAATAATTTCACAGACAGACATGGAAGTACATTTCTAACATCAGTACTCTCCTAATTTATTAAAAAAAAACTGAGCTCGCTTTTAGTCCAATTTATCAAATATTGGACTAAAAGAGAACAGTTTTCTCGGAAGTTTCTATTAAAATGCAATGATCATTTCAATAGAAACTGCCGGCCAAGAAATTGACGGCAATGTTGCCTGCTACTCTTTTTAAATAATCATGGACAACTACATTAATAATTTAATTTAAATTCATAAAGTTACTAAGGAACAAGGACGTGGATCCAGTACAAAATTATGAGCGCAAATTACTTCACAGTCGCGTGTGACAGCTGCGAGCTCACGTCGAGAACAAGTACACGGAAATTAATTAAAATATTACATCGATATGAAAGTTAATATTCTGTGTAATTGATACTGAATAAGAGCAAGTTTGACAACACAACAATATCATGAAAATAGCCGTTTGTAAGTGAAATATATATATGTAATCATCTGACCTAGGAAACTGTTTTTTTTGCCTATTTAGGTCTAGCGTAATAATGTATCGTCGCTGTGATTCATCTTATAATAACTAGGTATTAGGCTAATGGTGGACATTTTTTTAATGGTATAGTGGCGCAAATGAGCATTGGACATTTTAATTACTGCTGACGCCCAAAGCGTAGAAGCTATACAGATGCACTGCCCTCCTTTCTCCTCCCACGTCCATGGGCTACCGGCTACTTATACACCGCACGAAACGCGACGCGCGTTAGGTACCTCCCCGGTCGTGCCGGCACAATTAGGCTGCATGCAAACAAGGAGTGTGACACTACCTCTAACTAAATATCTGATTAATCAATGTAGTCACACAATATAGCTGGATTGTCAGGAGAGGAATGGTGATAAGAAAAAGAAAGCGATTGGAACCTTCATACCTATACAGGGTGACTGGTAATATGTTCCGATCCTGTTAAGGAGATGTAGATGAGAT
>LUGF01049259.1:45106-55968 GCA_001625245.1 Calycopis cecrops
AAAACAAAATAAGAGTTAAGCAGGTACGAAACAAAGAAATGTAACACGAATAAAAAACCTATAAAAACATACATACAAAACAATTTTTTTTTTCAGAGAGCTTAAAAAATAAATGTCCACCCGTGCGAAGCCGGGGCGGTTTGCTAGTGTATTATATTAACAATACCGACCTGCAACTTTTCTAAAGTTCTCAAAATCATTTTGAAAAGTAAAAGACAATAGTTTCAAAAGTGAGCATTTGTTTATTGATCGTTGCGGATGCAATTTCGAGCAATTATTTTGGTACTGAGTAGTGCATTAGATGTTTAAATGCCCTTACGATCTTTAATTACGCTTTTAATACTCACGAAATACATACATTTAGCTGATTATTATCTCTTATGAAATGCTTACGTACGTACGTCTAAAGTATGTAGGTACGAAGGAAAACTGAGTGTATTGATGTCGTCTTACCACGAAGATAATCTTTTAACACTGAAGCGGCACAGGGGCTTGGGTATCATTAATAGGAGTTAGTGAACGAACCGACTATGGATTACTATAACCGAAGTCGAACTAATAATACCGTCATCGCTAACACTACAATGGAATTATACGTTCTTATTGGTGCAATTAAGTTAATTCCAAACTCATGTGATTCGGTTAGAAAACTACTAAAATCACCAAGGTGTTTGTCACAAAGTATATTTTCTTCCTCTCTTACGTTCTTTATTACACTCGGTTATATCTGCTACATCAATCTGTGACAAACAGATTACACAGTAAAAATTATTTTAATGTATCCATATTGCATAATATGCAAATATGGTCTTATTGCTTAGGTAGTAAATCTCTACCGGACAGCCTTTTAAGATAACGTTAACTATAGATTTTATGCGTCATATAGTCCTAAAAATTTAGGCATTAGTGAAAAAGTTTAACTAATAAAGTCGTGTGTTGCGGGGAGATAAACAATTTGTTCTTAAAATGTTTGTGTCCTAGTTTTTCGACTACGTGGGTATAGAGGACCCGCGCATCCCCGAGCTATGCAGCACCGCGTGCGAGCCGTCCCCCCACGCGATACTCCGCACCTGCCTCCTGCGCAACTTTGGCGCCGCCGACTGGCACATACACACTGAGGTACGTTCTTTTTTTTGTGCCGCAGGTAAAATGCTTTTATACACGTTCCAAAACGCTGTGGGTGAGCCGGAAGGGTGTGTCGGAGTCGGCACAAGAAGCGTGCCACTACCGAATAAAAACGTGCGAAAGCTCTCGGCCGCTGTGGTGAAGGATATCCTGGATCAGTAACAGGATACCCCGGGAGGTACGTACTACATTCATTCATTCTTAATATCTTCACACCAGATATATACAGGGTGGCCCATAAGTCCTTTGAAAAGTAAAATTCGAATAAAATAACGACTCGCGGCCCGTCTCATCCGTCAACTTTTTCCTAGCAAAGTGATCTCTAAGAGAGGAGACATTTCCTGGCCACCACGTAGCCCGGATCTGACTCCGATGGTTTTTTTTTGTGGGGCTTCCTTAATTCTAAAGTATACAAGACTAGCCCGCGATTCGATCAATTGATGCCCTAAAAGAAAACCTCCGCAGAGAAATGGCAAGCATTTCAGCAGTGACGTGCCGCGCAGTCATCGATTTTAGACGTCGTTTGCAAGAGTACAGTGATCGTAACGGATTACCTACATTTACAAATCGTTATTTTCAAAAAATAATTCCCGTTTTTCAAGCTTTATTTGTAAGTAATAATATAATTCATAATGTAATTCGTTTTATTTTAACATGTTTTTTCATATCTAAGGACTTATGAGCCACCTGTAGCATAGTTGTACGCAAAAATCAGGTTCCCATCCTAACCCCTGGTCCCAATGCTCCAACGGAGCACACCTCGCCGGTCGTCCGAATCCACGCCGCCATCTGCTTATTCAGAGGGACGGGTGGAGGACTTCCAGCATTGGCTGGTCTCATCCGCGGGGCGGCGGACCAACCATCAAACGGCCGCAGAGGACAGGGAGGACGGCCACGACACACCGTATCTCCTCTTCCTCTGTTGCCCCACCGCCAACGCAACAGACGGTGTGCCCCCGTTCGGTCGCGGGAGATAGGGTGCACGGCAACGACACACCGAGACACCTCTCCTCCCGCGACCCCTTCTCCATGGACGCATCCAGAGCGGGCCTCGGCAAAGCCCAGCCGACACGTCCGCACCCGGGATCCCTCTTGGTTCACCGTGGTAGGTTCAAGCCACGGCTACTAAGCCCCCTCACCGCGACAAGGTGGAGATCCGTCGAGGGGGAAGCGATAGTACCTCGCCCAATGGAACATAACTACTGCACTATAACATAACTACTGTTATTCTAACCATTGTCGTTTACTTGAGATGACTTCAGCTTTTATTAGGCAATAGCTTAAATTCTCTACGGATCTATGCCGCAATTTGTTATTGAAATATGATTTAAGTTAGCAATAAAAGATTATTATTAGAAAACTTAGTATGGCATATATATATTTTCTACTCACATTTTTGGTGTATTAGAAAAGTGTTATCGTTGAAAAGAGTGTTATCATTTCCAGATGAAGAAACTGGAGTTTCAGAAAATTGAGCTGACGATGAAAGTGGGCAAGCACGAGGCCACAGTCACGTGCAAGAACAAGAAGACGGCCAAGCAGCGGGCTGCCCAGTCCATCCTACAGGTACGCCACTTATATGTATCCTGTTGCCAACACACGTTTAATTATTTACCCAGAACAGAGTTCTGAAGATGCTAGGGTATCGACTCGATTCCCACCCACTGGCAGGTTCATGGAACTCCATGTTTTGAGGTTTCGGTGAACCTGCTAAGCGGGGAGTCTGGAGAACACACCCTCTTCTGTCTACTTTTCGTGTGTACTAACATTAGTTTCAAGCTGTTTGTAATAATATTAACTTCTATGGTCTATGGTGTGAAAATAAATGCTTCTTCTTCTATTTTATTTATATTTTTTTTATTGTTCGCCACGGCATAATCTGTGTAGGCGCTGCACCCGCACGTGCGTTCCTGGGGCTCGCTACTGCGGCTGTACGGCTCGCGCTCCGTCAAGAGCTGCAAGGAGAAGAAACTGGAGGAGCAACAGATAACCCTCCTGCAGGACCAGGCCAGACACAACGAGCCCAACTACGCCGTGCTGGAGAAACTGCGGCACGAGATGACCCGGCTGCGGGAGCGTGACGCGGCCGTCGTGCCCATTGGCACGGTGTTGTTGCCGCACGCGCTGCCCGCACACTCCGCCTCCGGACTCAATAGCGTCGATCTTTGACCAATGAACGCGTGGGCGGACGAGCCCACCGTCTCCCAAAGCCTTGGGATTGACTACTACGAATTCGGAGCAGTCACTTGCACGTCAGGCTACAGCGTTCCCGGCACATCGGGCCTCGGAACTGACTGCGTAGGGCTCAACAGCGCTCCCGGCACCTCGAGACTCGGCACTCCCTCTGTAGGATATAACAGCGCTGGCACCTCAGGTCAGTATACTAATGAAGGCACAGAACTCGACGTAGGCGCTATCTCGAACCTCGATAGTATCCTCTGACTGCTGTTGCAACAAATTGGTGCCTGCCAGCCTCCTGAGCCAGACCCCGGCATGACGGGTCGCGGTACTGACGACTTCATTTCAGAACTCGAGAGCTTTGATCTCCAACAACTGCCGCACACGTGGGAATTCCCGACCACATCACCCTAATCTGGTACCTCCCATATGTGACCGCAGTTTCATCATGAGTCAGCGGGCTACACAGTGAACCCGTTACACAGCTCAGTTTTGACCAATTTTGGTAACACGCCCGTAAAATGTAGAGATATTGAAGGAACTACCAACTTATACTTAATATGACCAAAACGCGAAATTTATGGACCCGTAAAGATTTATTCTACTGCAACATATAGCTTTTTACTGAAGATAACAGAGATTCGGCTACATTTACAGCATACATAATATAATACAGATGTCATGCTTAACATCGCTCGCCTCAGCTGGTCTTATAGTTTGTATAATTGCGTCATCATAAAACAGCGCAATTATTATATCACATAAACGCTTTTCAAACTTGCAGTTGGCGTTTCTTCTATATCTCTACTCCATAGACACTCCAGCATTAATCAGCATGCATCGAGAAAGCTTTCTGTTGATGCTCGCTCTCTCCCACTAGTCGATTTTAATTAATTAATTAATGACTGCAATTGCGACGCCTCGAAATGGAATATCGATTTTATACTATTGCACTATGGCCTACTTGTGTGAAATACAGAGTTAAACAAATAAATAAAATGTCAGCTTAATCAGAGTTGAAATTTTAAACAGTTAACTCGTCACTCGTCTTGCACCATTAAGAAGTTAATAACCCGACAGAACTTTAACAATCAAATGATCCGATCAAATTCGAATAATTCAAAAGGTGAATCGATTGCGTCTATCCATCTCTTTTTTACTGTAGTATTTTGTAAGCATCGGTTTCATTCCATGTAGTTTGACATCTGGCTTGTACGACCTTTTTTTAGTCGTACCTATTATTTTGATGAGCTTCATTCATTTTGTTGTCAAACTAAATTGACTATGTTACCGGAAATGTATGAAATCTAAGTATTGTATAAAAATCCTAAGAAATATACAATTCCGGAGCTATTTAGGACATGTATAATATATTGCTTTAAAAATTCTTTAATACATACAATGCACCAAGAATATTTTTTGCACACACATTAATCTGAGATCGAGAATATATTTGTTTTAAGTTGCCGTTTTTGATACAATCCCCTCCCCCCCTTTCTTACCTTCAACGCGAACCCATTGGAAGTATAGATATTCTAGCATATGTGTCTAACATCATTTATTTCACAAATTTCCGGGCGATTTTAGGAATTATATACATTATACATTTCCTAGGAATTTTATACAATGACGGATTACATACGTTTCCGTAACATATACAGCCCATTGCCCCGGGCTAGAGGATTAACCCTTCGGTGGATTAAATATTTTTATGTTGAAGCCTCAGTTGGCGCTTATTTCTTGGAAATGCAAGACAATTTAATAATTTAACCTTGATTAGTTATTATTTAACTCTGAGTTAAATGTTTATCTCTAATTCGTGCAAGTGGCCCTAACAGTACTTTGCCAATACCGTTGGGTTGATCGTAGGCGTTTATATGCATATTGTCTCAGCAGTTGATACGGATGTCTTTTGTCTATGATGTTGAGTCGTTGAGTACTCTCCTTACTCCGTAACCTTATCATTGAGAAATAAGTATAAATCTTGGGTTGTGTAAATTTATAGATACATGTTAGATATTATTATCTTAACATGTATTGTTAGATATAAATAACAATAAAAAAAATAAAATTATGAATATAATATTATGAAATGTGTCATGTAATATAACTTTTTACTATTTACTTCTAAACTACTGTAGTTTCAACTAGCAAGTAGAATCTTTGAAACCGAGACTTGTAGTTATTTGCCACTTAGTTCTTCCACGCAATACGCTAACCGCGACTTTAATAGGAGCCTGTGCAATCGACCCGTATTACTAATAAGTTACCTATTAAGCAAATAAGTTAGTAAAGACTAATAAAACGTTAAATGTCATAAAATTTTTAATACTTTGTATTACTCTTAAGTATTTTATATGTAAAACCATTAAAACTGTATGATTAATGTTAGTCTATCTACGTCTTCGTTATTCACATTTCTTCGGACTGTTCGGTTGATGATTTAGGAAAACATTGTGATAGAAAATGTTACAATAGTAGAAACATAAGTATCTTCCTTACAAATTAGAGTTATTTATTAACAATTAATGCTATTTAATGTGGATATACTGAAGAATTACAATAGGCTATTAATATCCTTAAGGTTTTCAAGTAGCTATCTACATATATACGGTGGAAACCCCGTAATCCGACACCTGTCAAATCCGGCGCCCCTTGTAATTCGACATGTTCTATGACATATTTATTATTGAACTAGCTGCGCCCCGCGGTTTCACCTGCGTAAATTTAGATCCCCTGGAAAATAGAATATCATCTCATGGCATCCCATAGGAACATTTTCGGGATAAAAACTATGCTATGTGTTAATCCAAGTTACACTCTATGTGTGTGCTAAATTTCATGAAAAGCGATTCAGCACTTTTAGCGTGAAGGAGTAACAAACAAACAAACTTTCACATTTATAATATTAGTAGGATTGTACAAAGGCACTACTTATTCCATAGGCGAATTTCTTGTAATTGGTCAAGTAATTTGCAAGGTATTTTTTTTAGAAAATTCCAGATTATAGGCTCTATATTCGAGAAATTCGATAGTTCGACATAGCCCTGCAAAATGTTTGTCGGATTACTAGGTTTCCACTGGAGTAAAATATTTTAAGCCATATTATGAATCAATTCACTTTAACCACTTGCAGCCAAAAAGTAGTTAAAAGTAGTTTTCATGCTTGACGCTACCTGCTAAATTGAGGAAGGTAGAAAATGAGGCCAGATCACTGTTTCTCTATTTTGTTTACCAAAGCCTCCTCCACTTTATGCATAGCTGTCTTTTAAAGTTCAGATAATAATTAAATTTAAATGCTTATGATGTATTCAATGCAATCTACATACTATACAGGCTGACTGGTGAGACATTTTCATAACCATAGATATTGAAGATTTTAGTTGGTAGAGTTAAAAATATATATTATGTAATTACGAAGAACACCCAAAGAAATGTAAAGGGTCTAAATTAATAGCATATTATGGTCACCGTAGTACTGACGAAAGTGAACGGTCTCGGGGTGTCTCGTCAATCAATGGGGTCATCGACTGCTGTTACGTAATATAACGTAGCAAATTATATGTCAACGTATTCAGTAATTTGTAGGATATTTTGGAAAAAAAATGTAATAAATACATTTTTTTTTTCATTTATAACATATTTTAAATGAGAATTGAGTACCGAAAACCTTACTGCAGTGATGAAAATGACTCACCAGTCAGCCTGTATATATATTTGATAACAAAAAGAAAAGCGGAATTTTGGTATAATGTAATGTGAAATCGTTGTAGGTATAGGTAAGGGTCAATTCACACCAAAAGCGCGGCGAAGCGCAGCGAAACGGAGCGCACTTTCAGTGTCATATAAATTTAAACTTTATTTTCATTGCTATAGTACTTATTATCGAATTCTCGTGACTTCCGCGCGGATTCCAGCGAATCCTCGCGCAGTCGCGGAAATCCGCGCGAATCGTTCGAGTTTCCCATGCGATAGTATTATAAGTAATTATTATAAAGTTGAATTTCATATGACGCATAAACTGCGCTTCGCTTCGCCGCGCTTTTGGTGTGAATTGACCCTAAGTATGTTATATTTGTGGCAAAAGTCAGATTTAATTTAGTGTTAGAATATCTAAGGCTCTGTAGTGTATATTTGTAATTATCTCAAAACGAGGTAATCATAATGTACTTAATATGCTCACCCAACGAAGTCCGTTCGGCTCAAGTTGCAGTGGTGACATGTAAATACGCTTTTATGTGTATTATATATTTGTACGAATGTGTGAGCTCATGACGTTACGCACACTGAAACAAAGTGCGTGTATGTGCTAGTGAGAACTTCTCAGCAGTCAGTAAACGTTGCTGTGTTGTAGAGTCGGACGAACCAGAAGAGCGTACAAGGGTATAATTATTTATACTAATTAATAATAATTATTTATACAATTATATATTTATACTAATGGTTACTATTGAATATCTTTTTTTTAGCAAAATAATGAAAATGGTTGTATTAAATGTAATTTTTTTAATTTTTTTTTCAGTCTGCCTTAATTTTTTTTTTCAATTTAAAGTGACCGCAAGTGCGAGACTAATTTTGTATTACTACTATTGACATGCCAATTAGATGGGCTATCTTTTGCATAGGTAACTATGTAGGTAATATTGTGTGTGTATTTAGTTGTTGTATGAATTATCTAATTGTTCGAATACATATTGGTATGTTATAATGTCCGTTCGAAAGTAATTAAATGTAATTGTTTATTTTGTTTAATTAAGTATCCTTAAATATATTTGATAATTAATCGAATTAAATGTGCGGTCTAGATAAGATACAGCAGCAATAGTATATTAATAATATAGTATTACATATTATAGTATATAAAATAGTATTAAAAATAATATCAAATTATTCTAAGTTGTGGTATTAGTCAATATTTCAATGAAATAAAATCATTCAATATGAAATATCTAAGTATTTCTTGTTTTCCTTCCTTTCACGAATCCGGAGAAGTGATTAATTTTGTAATAAATTAAATTCATTCCAAAATTCTTCTACATAAGCCCTTTGTGCTCGACTGCCTGCGCTCTGGACGACAATTTGAGGCTATAGAGGCTGCGGCTGAAGTTCTCGGACAAAATCTATACTGACGTAGTAACTCGAGAGAAGAAGCACATTATAAGTACAATAAAATAAAAAAAGTGTGTGCTTTAGACCACACAACTGAAGTAAAACTTATAAATTTTCCGTAGTGACAATGACAACATGTCATATGTCAACATGACTGCGAACAGAAAATTATAGTGCTCTATGGATATAAACCTCCACGGCGCCTTAAGCGACCGTCTTTGGTCAGTATCGAAGTCAGTTTTAGGCAGTAGTCTGGCGGCCGTCGAGAGGCTCCAATATATACGTCAATTATAAAGAATGCCTCGTGCGTTATGGCGAAAGTTATGCAGCGATTTTTCAACAAGAATGTAATAGGTAAAGTGTGTATTGTAAATGGTTGGTTGGTATTATTGAGTTAGTCAGTAAATAGTCGATCTTAGTTCGAATTTAGTTGGCCACGCGTCTGCCAAGCAGTTGGTTACAATAGTTGGTTAACAGTATATTAAGCACTAAGAATGTCGATTATAGAGGGTATTAGGTACCTACCCTCTAACGAGGAAGGCAGATCACTCGCGGCAGCACAGCTGAAGCTTAAGTAAAGTAGAGAGTAGGTAATTACTTACCTCTTGAAGCCCAGAAAAGTCATACTTCTCAGAAAACCAAATCAAATGTTACAGCCATTTATGCACAAAGGAGAATGCCAAGATCGGCAACGGCCTGTGGAGCACACTACGCTCGACGGTACGGACTATCCGGTGTATGGTACATTGCACTCGTAAAGCATGAAATGCAGCTTGGATAGAAACGAGAAATAATAAAACAACACCAAAAATATTCTTTATAAATTATTTAATTTAACCTTATCTATCTTAAAAAATATGGTAGTTAAAATTATAGAATTTAAGTAAACGAAATGAATACTTGTATATAAAACAAAACAAGTTTTTACAATTTACCTATAATTGTTTATAGCCACATTAGTTAAACAGAACCGGTGGTAGGAAGTTTAAGAGCACTAGCTAAAGGTAGAATCTACGCAGAAATTACTGAAAGGACGAGGAACATGGTGGTAATAAGTCACTATAAAATCGTTTGCAGCAGTTACACCTGTTTGCATATGCGCAGACAATGTGCGCAAACGAAGAATAGTAACGAATAATTAAATAAAAGCAAGAATACCTAGTACCATTTTACCATTTTAGTTTAAGTAATATTGGTCACCGTACATTTGGTAATAGAGGTGTAAATATTTAGTTTTCATCAGGTGTGGCGTTTGTTTTTGCCTGTTTGTCCCGTTTATTCCTGCTTACTTGTGTACCTAAATAAGAAATTGTTCCATTTTGCGCTCGTAGAAGTAAAACCCTCTAAGAATTAGACTAAAAGTGATAATCATCAGCCCCACGGAGCCCATCCGGGATATCTGCTTTCACTCAGCGATAGTATGTTCGATATGCCATCTTCATTGTTTGATTGATACGGAATCTGAAAAAGATATATATTTGTTATATATGATATAGATATTATGGAGATTATAAAACTACCAACCAAGCAATCATCATCATTTCATACATCTTTTTCGGTTTTTTGGTTTCGCGGAGAAATGCATTTCGTACTGCTACCGGACCCGGTGCGATCGGAATACGATTTGGAGCTCGCGTTGTCATCATCCGCGGATCCCGTCTGCTGCCTAAACTAAGTGCCACGGTCCGTCCGCTACTTCGTGGGAAGAGACAGAGTCGTGTTTCGTGCGGTTTGTGCGTAGCCGATGATCCATTGGAGAGAAGGAGAAAACAGCGATAACTCATCTGCGTAGCATTTATACGGATGGCCATAGGCGTTGACAGTCTTCAAAAGGCTCCAAGTCATCGTTGGTCCTATTATAATTTATATTATTATAAAATAAAAAGCTAGCTCTAAATGTTGCCAGAATTGACGAGCAGGGTGCAGGGTATAGCCCTGCACCCATCGACTTGGCATATTCTTGGCTTGTCGCAGTAAGTAATAGCGACAGATAATATTTCATATCTGATACTATATCAAAGCACATTTGCCAATCTTTTTTTTTCTTTTGTTTTTTTTTTGATAACGCAGGGGAATACTTTTATGTACGCTACCCATGAGCCTGGGTGGCTCAACCGGGTACAGTGTCGGGCTCGGCAACTGGGTTGCCCCTATCGAATATAACTGAAAGCCTCGGATGTATAAGCAGCAATGCCCCTCCAGCGACAGGCTTGCCTCGGTGAAAAGGTCAGACTTGTACGCCTTGGGGACTGTCCGGCTGCCTTTGTATAGTCCCTACTTCAACGTTGGAACCGTGCAATGGGGTCACGTTCTCATCCTGACCCCTGGCCCAATGCTCCAACGGAGCACGCCACGCCAGTGGTCCCAATCCACACCTCTATCTACTAATCAGAGGGACGGGTGGGCGACCTCTGACATGACATTGGCTGGTCCTATCCACAGGGGGTCGG
>LUGF01049259.1:55984-68760 GCA_001625245.1 Calycopis cecrops
GGCCGCAGAGGACAGGGAGGACGGCAACGACACACCGCATCTCCTCTTTTTCTGCGGCCCCACCGCCAACGTATCTGATGGTGCGCCCTCGTTCGGTCGCGTCAACGACACACCGAGACCGAGACCGAGACCTCTCTTTCTGCGATCCCTCTATCTACGCATCCAGAGCGGGCCCTGGGTAAGCCCACTCGGAGCGTCCCCTCGTGGGATCCCTCTTGGCTTCACAGTGGTAGCGCAAGCTACGGTTACTAAGCCTCCTCATCACGACATGGTGGAGATCCGTCGAGGGGGACATTTGCCAGACTGCCATAGCCTGCAATATGGTTTAAACTAGTGTCCTGTGCATCACCGGCGTTCGTATTGTCATATTGACGTAACAGCGGCCAACCTATCGATCGACGCCGTGAAATAGGGTCAGTTTCCAATTCAGACTGGTTCTAATATAACCTCTTTTTGACTACTAGATCAAGACTAGATCTTAATAACAGTACTGACTTTATGCATTAAAAATATTTAAAATATGAATTTTACCTTCGCTTCCGTTTCACCCAGCCATCGCTTCTTAATGAAGTCCGCAGCGCGCTCCCCGATCATTACAGTAGGCGCGTTAGTGTTGCCAGACACCACGGCTGGCATAATACTGGCGTCCGCCACTCGGAGGCGGTCTATTCCCTGAACCTAGAACATCATGAACATAAAAGTTAAAAGTAAGGGTATGGTGGCACTGCGCCAGCTGGTCGTCAAATATAATGAAGTGAGATGACTGCTTATACTTCAATTACTTTTTGGAGATAAAATAACTCCCTTCCTGACAGAAAACGTCAATTTTGGTCCCGCTACTCTAAAGAAAATTTCGTTTTCCGCCTTAAGTAAGTCTCCGACCATAAGTCTTGTCAGTAAGAAAGCCTCGGATCACATGATTGTCGACTCAGCTTCGCTTCGGCGGACAATTTCATATGATCAGAGACATTTCCTACTTTCCTGCCCTCAGCAAAGAATGTACTATGCTACTATAGCCTCTAGACGAGAAACTTTAAATTAAATTTACGTACCTGCAACAAATTATCTACTACTGCGGATGGGTCGCCACGAGGTCCCATCTTACACGAACCCGCCTGGTGGTTTTCTGGCGCGGTTTCCATCCGAACTGCACACTCCCAGTACGCGTCGCAACCGAACTTGTACTGCTCACATCCCTTCACCGGCGTTTTGTCTAATTTCATGCCGTATTTTCTGAGCGCTTTTGTTTCGGACAATTTTATGGCGAATTTAATACCATCGATTAGAGTTTTCACGTCATCTTCGTGGGTCAAGTAACTGGAAAGCAAAAATCACATAGTTAAATTTTAGATAATGATTAATAAGTTTCTATTGTGCATTCATATGTTAATTTTTATTAGTACGAAGTAGGTCCTATCAATTTTTTTAATAGAAAAGGAGGGAAATCTACCATTGCGCGCTACTCGGTGGCTACAAACGCACATTAACAGCCATACGGTTACCCAGCGCCTAAAACAGGTAGGGGCTTAGGGGGCTGCAGCCCCGGCCCCCGTAAGGCTAAAGGGCCTTAAGGTCATTTTTGTACCTATAAAAGGGTCCTCTTCTCAACTCCAAGGTCTCCCAAGCCCGCGCTGCGACTGCTGCGTTACGGTGGGGTTACCCAGATACTTTGCCGCTAATCAGCCTATGTGTCACTGGCTCACTCACAACCACAAGTGCACGTGACATGGCAGCATCACTTTACACTAACAGCGATGAATGTATTGACCCAATTAAGCTGCAATACATCCACAACACAACTTCGTTTATTATTATGATAAAATACAATTTATATCTCAACTTGTTGTCGGTTTTTTGGAAAGAGGTACGGGCCAATATACCAAGTACCTAGTTCACTTGAGTTAGTATGGTAGGGTTTTTATGGTTTGGTGTATGATATATATACGTGTATAGGATTTAATATAATATGATATAGTTTAGTAAATAATATAATGTGTATGTTAAGGTTTATGTAGTTGATTCAGCATTTTGAAGAGTGAGTGATGTTGAGTTTAAAAATCGACGAACTATACCGCATGTATCCAGGACGGAAGATTTTTGAATTGGTATGTATGTGTTTTCATGAAGTTCCAGTAGTTTTAGAGAGACCTTAAGGGTTTTTGGTATTACTGCAGTGGACGAAAGTATAATTGGTATGATTTTAACAGTTTCTTGATGCCACATTTGCTTAATTTCATCAGCTAAGGGTATATATTTCTGAATTTTTTCTGTATATTTTTGTTTTAAATTATTTGTATTTGGGATGGAAACATCAATAAGAAATGTAGTCTTTGTGGATTTCAAAGTTAACGTTATGTCCGGCCTATTGCTAAGAATAGTTTTATCTGTTATTATGTCACGATTCCAGTAAAGTTTTGCTGTGTTACTTTCCAATACATTCCTTGGTTTGTATTTATAATAGGGAGTATATTGGTCTATCAACTTATGTTATTATTATTATTATTATGATTTATGTCTTTATTTTTCGCAACAAAATTGTTGGTATATCTACTGTTGTGTACGGGCCAAAGCCAAGTGCACAACAGGGGAAAAATAAGTTATATAGGTTCAGAATTGGGTATGATGGTTTGAGCCGTGTGGAGTACAGGTATTGTGAGCGGAGCTGATGTTGTTGAATAATAATTATTATTATTATAGTAGGTACTTACAAGCGGTGTTATTAATTTTATAAGACCCACTTACTTGGCAAAAATTTTTGGGTGTGCGTAAGGGTCGGCGCTGGCAATTTCCAGCCGTCCTCTACTTTTGGGACGCAGAACAGCAGGGAACATTTGAACACTTCGAGATTCATCGTCCAGTTTCTCACCCACCATGCCGGTCTTGGCGCAGTCTGCTAGGAATCCACCGAAAAAGAGCTGTATGTCGGGATTGTCTTCCTCAGGTTTTGCGTATTTCGAATTGATAAACGCAGTCACTTCAGATATACCTGAAAATAAAATAAAATGTACTTATTATTAAAGAACTAAATGAGGACCCAATGTCCACCATGTTTGAGTGTCGAAATGCTTCGAACCGTTTCGGATGAAACGCTAAGGAAGAACAATATTATGTTACATCCGATCCGCATGTGGGGCTTGAGATTTATATAAAATAAGTTACAGAAGGTACTTTAAACAATCTCGTATTTATTGATGATATTGGTGTTTTTCCTCGTATACGTTACCACGTAGAGAAGCATAGTGAAAGAAAGTTCCAACAAGAATAAATACAGATAAGCATCTATACCTACTCAATAATATGTTGTATTTAAAAAAAATGTTCCACTGAGTTCTGCCGCGTGTTCTCGGAGTGGAAAAGTAAATTGATACTGTTTATTAATTTTGCGATGAAGATAGCGACTAGCACAAACTTCAAACCAGACATGTCGAAACATCCAATAGACTGGCTACAAAGAACTAACCTGTTCCAGCCATTAGGCCGTCTCGGAACAGCAAATACTCCATAGCTGTCGCCCAGTTAAGGGGAGTGGTGTTGTTATCATTTACTTTGAAGTTTAGGAAGTGGGACACGTGATTTTGAAGGTTCTTTCCAACTGATGGCAGATTATGGACTAGTTTCACCCCAGCTTTTGCCAGGACTTCCGGATCTCCTATACCACTCAGTTGAAGAATTTGTGGAGACGCCACCGCGCCAGCGCTGTAAAAAAATTATAGAAAAATATACAAGGTCTGCATTCCAACTGAAATGGATATTGTAGAGTTACATTTTTGGTTTATTGGTGGTTGTTAAAGTGTTTTATTTCGAACATATTTTCTGTAGTTAGCAATCTAACCTTATAACTATTTCATTATTTGCAAAAATAACTTCAGAACGTCCAAAACTATTGATGATCTCTACTGCATATGCTTGTCTGGTCGTCTGGTTGATGAGCACTTTGGAGACAGTAGCGTTGAGCATCACATGGAGATTTGGACGGTTTTTAACGGGCCGCAGGAAGGCGCGCGCCACACTCAGGCGGGAGCCGTTGCGATTCGTGGTTTGGGCGATTGCGAATCCAGTGCGACTCTCGCCATTCAAGTCTATTACCTGAAAACCTGAAAAATACATAAATATAGAGGTTTTGAAACATTATTTTAGGTTACATTATACTTTTGATTATACTTAAGCCAGTGCCGGATTAAACCAGTATGAATTACCATTCTGTGGCCTTTAATTGGCTATAATTTTGGGTATTTTATAGGGCTTATAGTGATTGATATGTATCACACACATTTAATCACTATAGGCCCTATTAATTTTTTAAGTGCGTGCCCCCTAGCATTGCTAGTTTACATTGTTAATCCGGCTTGTCCGGCTAGTCTTGAGACCAAATTGTTGTAAAAGGAATGTAACAATTATTTCTTTTTACCTAATTCTTCTCCTGCGTTCACTAAACTGTAGCTCAGTGGAGGATGGTACGGGAACTGCGACACAGTAAGCGGACCTCCTGTGGCGTGGTAACCTTTGTCCATTTCTTCTATCTGCTTGTTATCTTCAGATTTTAGGAAATACGGTATGACATCCTCATAAGACCAGCCCTCGTTACCCGCCGCCGCCCACTCGTCGTAGTCCCTGCGCGATCCTCGTATGTACATCATTCCGTTCATCACTGATGTACCACCCAATACCTATAAAAATAAATTAAGAAATAAATGTATATTACAAATACGTATTAAGTACAAATAAGACCAGCTGGGGTGAGCAATATTATGTGGTAGGTACGAGATGCGCCTGATAGAGAAAATGGTAGGAATGGATTAAAAGTGTCTCTTTAATAAATGTAAATTTAAATATTAAGAAAATAATGAATATAGTTTTTATTCTTTATATTATTTATAGGTACTAAGAAAGGTCTTTTATTCTTTATAGGTACCTACTAAGAAATGTTATTTTCTCATCATAACAAACAAACGGCTTTAGATCTGATGTGATGTAATTCGATGCAACAGTTACGAACAATGGCTTACTTTTCCACGTGGCCAGTAGCACTTCCTGTTCTTGCTGCCGAGGCAGGCGGCCGGCTCGGGCTCCGTGTGGTAGCCCCAGTCGATACTCGAGCCGATGAAGTTCAGGAACATGGACGGCACTTGGGCGCCCGTTGGTTCGTCGAAACCTTAACAATGATTAAATCAAGATTCAAAAGTTAAATGCATTGAATTGTTTTATTGCAATTTGATATAGTGACTTAATAGTAATATAATAATAATAGTAATACATAACGTATGTTATTATAATACATTACCTACGCTTCTCTTTCGTTTTACTTACAGGCTCCTTAATAACAGTCGGTAAGAAGGCAATATATATTTGATTGTATTGTGCACACTGGTGGAATTCTGATGAGATGATGAGAAGAGATGCATTGCTATTGTAGTAGATTAAGTTCCGGTATCGCGATCAGGATAGATAGAGGATAGATAGAATAGGCAGTCAGAGTTACTAAAGGCCATGGCTGTATATTTACAAGTGTTTTGGTACAATACACGAAGAAAAACATAGCTAGACAATAATTTTGAAATAAAAATTTTGAATGTTAAAAATTTAAGATTTTAATATTATGTATTAATAATCCTACTAATATTATAAATGCGAGAGTTTGTATGTTGTTTGTTACACGCAAAAACTGCTTAACCTATTTTAATGAAATTTGGCACATAGGTATGTAGAGGGTAACTTGGATTAACACATATGATAGTTTTTACCCCGATAAAATGTTCCTGTGGGATGCCATGGGATGATTTTCTGTTTTCCACGGGATCGAAATTTACGCGGGGGAAACCGCGGGGCGCAGCTAGTAAATAATATTCCAAAATTATGGAATGAGTACAAAGGTAATAAATAGATAGCCTTTGTACCAGCAGGAGTTATTGCGAAAAAGTTTAAATCGACATATTTTACGGTTTGCATAATTCGTCAAGCTACATTGGAGACATGTCACAGGTCGTCAAGCTACATTGGGGACAGGTCAACTGTGGCCTATGCCTGCTTCGTGAGCTTTTTAAAAAACCATTGCCCCACATCATATACCGAACTTAACAGGTTGTGAAATATAATCATTGTTGTTGTATCGTTACCTGCTTCTAGAAGAAGGACCCTCCAGTGAGGCACCTCTGAGAGTCGGGCTGCTACCACTGACCCCGCGGAACCACCGCCCACCACGATGAAATCGTACACGGAGTCCATGTGCCGTCGAAACTGAAATATTTAATAAATAGTCTTTAACTTTACATGTTTACTTCCAGGCGTTTCTCAAAAGCGGCTAAATCTAAGAGTTTAGACATTTGGTTAATGTTGGTGCCCAAATGCGTGGAATTTTCTAGGTCCTGCTTTTTGTACATTTATTTAATTTTCAAAAAAAACAGCAAAAGAAAGGAAAATTATGATTATTGGCATAAAATGTCTGATTTTCCATAGCGTATTTCATATAATAGACCGATGACATATCTGCATAATAGCCCATTTTAGTCAAAAATATTATTTAAAAATATGTTGCGAGCAGGCATCGTTGGAGTCCAGCTGCTCCTAAATTAAAGCCATCGACATTGCGAATGCAATGAGAGGACAGAGGTCACGTTTACAAATCTCAAGATTACATTGTAAATGGTTTGCACAACCCGCACCGCTTCCGGCGATGTCTTGTGGTTTGAAATCGTATCGTGGCCCACTAATACCGATTGCGTTTTGAAAATTTTCATCCAATTTAAATTTTAACTAGGGCCGAACCTCCATAGAATAGGAGAAGAACAATAGAATATTGTGCACTGAATAGGAGAAGCTCACTTGATGGTATCTAATTACCTATATGGGAATTCATTATTATTAGTAAGCTTTAATCTTTATATGATTCAACGGACTGAACTTGGAAATTGTCTTAACTTCTATATCTCTCATATATTTTTATTATAATAATTATATAAATTATTGCCACAGCACAGTCGTAACTGTCCTACCTACCAGACTTACCACCAATTGATAGTAATAATAGTAATAGTCTTCTAGCCGATTTCGGCTACGGCGGCCGTCTATACATATAGACGAGCCATCTGCGGAGGACATATTTATTGTGTACAAGTGTGCGCGCAGACAAGTGCACTTTCTATAATATATTCTGATGGGACGGCAGTCCGACACAACCGGAGAGAAACCAGGTGCAGGACCGACGGCTTAACGTGCTCTCCGAGGCTCAGGGATGTAACACCGCCAACTTCCTGACTCTGGACTATTATTAGAATTTGAAAAATCCCAATAATAATTTTTGGTCCGATCTGGGATTCGAACCCAGGACCTCACGTCTGTGGTTGAACATAACCACTGGACCACGAGGCAGTCAAATGGATATGAATATCTACCACCACCACCAACACCAATTGTTATAAATATCCATATGTAATTACAGGCCTTTTTCAATGTCTATGCTGTGGAAAAGCCCAATACAAAGGAAACCATGAGATTACGTCGGACGACAGAATGCTTTATGGTTGTAAGGGAGAAAGACCCACTCCGGAGTTGGGAGAGATGCATCCGGATGGTGGTTTAAGAATATCCACGGGAAATCTATATTATTTTGGCTGTGGCACAAATTACTTTAATTCAACATAAGATTGCGTCGTAGAAGAAACAGATTATGTTGTAGTCGGTTATTCTCCATTAGCGTTCCTCCTAGCGTAGCATCGTCGCTGTGGTTTGCGGTATCTTGCGTAACTGCGGTTCTATGTTACAGATGGACATAGATAATTACAAGCAAGGGCTTAATCGATTTATATATGCCATTGTCCATGGGCGTACGAAGGTTCTGAGCCTGGGAGGAAGGGGGGAAGGGGGAAATTTGATTTAAAGTAGTACCTACTTACTGACAGTAGGTAAGTAGAAGGTTGGGAGAATCAAATCCAGGGGGGAGGGACAGCTGCCCCGTCCTTCCCTCCCCTCGGTACGCCCATCGTAAAATAACATTATCAATAGAATATTCGAATTAACACATATATTACAGGTTTTAATTGAAAAACATATAAATATTTCAACTTTCACATTGAGATTACTAGGCGGATTAGGCTAGATGGCTATCTGTGTTACAACGGTGTTACTAACAATAGTGCTGTTGGTAATCGATTTAACGTGTCTGAGACGTCGGCTTTCCTTTTGATGTGCAGTTCGAGATTGCTGGGTCACGAATCACGACATACGTATTCATTGTCAACGATGTATAGGTTTGAAGGTTTGAACATTTATGTACATCTTTAGTTTTTTTGTGAGTATCTATAATGTGCCTGTGTTCTTTTCACCAATAATTTTGTTACAAAATACCTATAGACCCAGAAAATATTTTTCACTAGATAACATGACAGATCAGAAAGAAAATTATTAAAAGCTTCAATCGGACACTGCTATATTAGTGTTCGTGTGAAGCGCAAGAAGCTGGACTGATTTCAATATAACGTGAAGTATTTTTTTTTTTTTTTATGGTATAGGGGGGCAAACGAGCAGTTGTAGCCATTTTCATGACTACCGACGCCCATAGATATCGGCATATAGAGTATTCAGATGCGCTGCCCCCCTTTCTCCTCCCACCTCCATGGGCCATTAGTATTCACGTATTTCTAGTAAACGGAAGAGTGGCAAGTGCTAAAAATATTAAAAGAAAAACTACAAGTCCAAATACGTGTGCTCTTACTGGCTACGTCCTTATAAGGTGTGGAGTATTGAATACACAATAAAAGGCGACACTTGCAATGACACGTCTATTCAGTCAAGTTACAAATCAATACTCCACACTTTATAAGGACGTAGCCAGTAACAGCACATTTGGTGACCCCGAGTAGAAATGGACGCTGAACAACCAACCGCATTTTCCCACTACAGGAAATATTTGATATTTTAAAAGAGCGCTTATTAAGAATATATGAAGAATCGGAAATACGCCAGTTCCAAAAATTGTTAAGTGAGATGGAGTTGGGAGATCAAAAGCCTTCGCTGCTATTACGCCGCATGAGAGATCTAGCACGCGACAAAATTCCAGATGAAACCCTTCGAATAATGTGGCAAGGCCATCCGCCTTCTTCTGTCCGGGGAGTATTAGCAGTGAGTGAAGTGAAGGACTTGGACAACTTATCAGCAATAGCACATACGCCAAAAAACTGAATATGAAAAACAACAAGTTAAAACAACAACAAACCGCATAGTATTGTCCAGTCCAGGTGTTCAGTTTCAGATCTAGTTTTAGAAAAATTGTCTTTGAATTTTTTGACATAGTCTGTTTTTGTGTTTTTATAATTTGATAATGCGTTTTGCACCTATGACAAATTTCCGTAAAATTGTAATTTTACAATTTCTTACTTCACAAGATCGTGAGACGCGATGGTGCAGCCTTTTGTTAGCAGAAATTCCGATTGTTGGCAGGAAAGGGCACTGAGAAGATCACGATACTGCTCTTAATGTGCGAATGTCGATGAGCGTAAGTAACATCCTACATAAATTATAAATGTGAATATCAGTTTGTTTGTTACGCTTTCACGCCAAAACTATTCAACCGATCATCATGGATCTTTGTATAATATGTATACAATCCCATCCAATCCTAGGGGTATTAGAAATGATTTACGATTTTTATTAAAAAAATATATTTTTAAAAAAGTAATAAAAAAAAATTGTATTGGAATCTCATTGCAGTTCTATTTGAATGTAACGTTCATTGATATTTATTGACGGGCTTCGGTAACGGGTAAAGTTAAATACAATCTCGTAGCAAATGCTGTAAATAATTACCTGTGCTCGCCCACAAGGGTCCTCCAAGTCGCACTGGCTGCGAAGAAACACTTCCAGTAGTCCCATAAACAGCATGAAGGCGCCTCCTCCGCATGTCGCCGCCAGCGTGGGCCCCGGCTGGCTCATGGGGCAGTCGCAGGTGAGTGCCATCTGCGAAATAATAGACAGTTTCAATAATAATCGATATTTTTACGCGACTACAACGAGACCTGAATTTTACGGAACAAAAGTAACAAATTTTACGGGCGTGGGGTCCCGCTATAAAGCAACTCTTCGTGACGTAGGTACCTACAAGAGTTTTGAGTAATGAGATCACAGAGATTGATCTAAAATCTATGTGATCTCAATATTGTGTCTGATCAGTTATAAAAGGAGTCAGTCTATTTTAGAGATTAGTGTTGCATCAAACTAGGTATACCAGGTACCAGATAAAAAGGTTGAGTGTTAAAAAGCTTTCCTGCGAGAGACAGTAATTGCTAAATAGGAAATACCTTCTACATGCCTTACGAATGGCTAGTTATAGTTTAAAATATGTTAACAGAAATTTTTCCTTTCTAAAATATTAAGATTGACGATTGCCTGGCAAAATATGACATGCCATTAATCATAGGTTTGACCCGTGGGGTTCGACTCCCATAAAGTTTGTAAAATAATTGCAAAAATCTCTACAGATTATACAACGTATAATATTACCCCTGTGTTGATTTTTAGGGTTCCGTAGCCAAATGGCATAAAACGGATCCCTTATAAATTCGTCCTGTCTGTCTGTCCATCTGTCCGTCCGTCCGTCCGTCCGTATGTCACAGCCATTTTTTTCGAAACTATTGGGCTTTCATAATTGAAACTTTGTAGGTTAATGTGTTCTGTGACCTGCTACTTGAATTTTGAATAAAAATAAATAAATGAAAAAATAAATGGGGGGCACTCCATACATAGAACTGAATCTAAAAAAATATATTTTTCAGTCAACCTGTTTGTAAGGGATGCCTATGAATAGGTCTTTAAAAATAAAGTTTTTACAAAAACAATTTTTTGTAAAGATCAATTGTTTAAAAGATAAATGCTTCCAAAGTGGAAAAATTAATGTCCCCCCTCTAACTTTTAAAATAAGAGAGTGAGAAATCTAAAAAAAAAATATGCTGTAAACCTCAACGAAAACTTGCAACGGAAATTGGTTTGAGCGAGATATCATTATTTGTTTTACGAGAAATAATATATTTTCAAAAAGCGCAAATACAATTTTGCCGTTAATACATGCTATAAAAACCAAGTTATTTTATTTTCTAATAAAAATGATATGGTAATAATGATAGGAAACCCTACGTGTGCTAGTCCGACTCGCACTTGGCCGACTTTTTATATTTAGAAGAGATAGTGTTAGCCATCACATGACTCTAATTGCTAATTTGTTACCAATGCTATAATATAATGTTTTGTTTGTTGAATTAACTACAAGGTTTACAAGTGTACAGCTGGATTGGACAAGCCTGATTGTAGGTACTGCTTTATTTTAGTAACTACGTCTCCTTCACCGAAATCGCGGTGCCCGGGGGTATGTGTGTAATATATGCTCGTGCATGCTGTATAGAACATTATGTAGCCTTCAAATGACAGGTTAAGTTTGCATTAATTATTACAAGGTCTTGGTGTGCATGTTAGCTGATACCAATTGCCAATGACATTGAACTAACTATCACGAATTTGAGGTTTCACAATTAAGATTAATAATAGATATTAAGTTGAATAGCCTCTGGACTTATGTCCAGAGGCTATTCAACAACAACAGAGGCTACGAAGAATAATGAAAAAAAAGCTTTTAATCCCTTCGTGTAACCAGTCTGTATATTCGCAAAATCAAATTATCTTGTTGATCAAAAATTTATAGTTGGGTATCTAGTACTTATAGTGCCGAATTAAGCAACCGCGGGGCCTGTGACAAATTACATGCTGGCGTCCCTGATTTGCAATCATTTTAAGTAATAAGGTCACATTACACATATATTGCTAAGGTCTTGTAGGTCATATAGATCTTCCTTTATAGAGGGTCCCCTTTAGGGCCCGTAGCATTTGCTACTTTAGCTGCGTAGTAAGAATTTATTATCAACACAATACTCAGATCCACAGATACAATAATAATAGTTTTTTATGCTGCGTACCTAAAATTAACTCACTGACTGTAAAGTTTAGGGTTGGTTCTCTGCTGTAGGTGTTATTTTATTGTAAATATGGATTTGAATTATTATCCTATAATTGAATAACTGGTGCGTAAGTGACATAAGTTTGATGGAAGGCCAAACCCTGTGGGAACAGACAGATATCTAGCACGTGCAAGTTTCTTCACTTCATTCGCGTATCACCGTAGCGCGCACGCGAGCATTTCCTTGACTTGCCAGTTTGACGACATATTGCGACATTGTATAGTGCAAAAAAAAGACAGCTTCAGATAAAAAGACTGCGGTTTTATACGGAAACTAGTACCACGTGGTCGCCTTACTGTTGGAATTATATAGATCATCGCCCTGAAGCCTTATAAGGGAGCGTTGAAGTATTACGTAACGCAATTTTTGGAGATTTGCGTGTGTGTGAGGTTTAGCTTTATATGAAATAGAGAGTTTTTTATTAATATTTTTCATCGGAACTCATACAAATGAATTAGAAATTACTTTCGTAAAATTAATATTTTACCAGTGAGGTTAATATATAAGGAAAATATACGAGTATTTATGATTGATAACATACGTATATATGAGCAAACACATGTTTAGTAGATATTTAATCCCTATCTTTTCTAGACCAGAATATCATGTTCGATATCAAAATTATAATTTTTTTAAATTCAGTAAGAAAAGCCACTGAATAATATCCTACTAATATTATAAAGGCGAAAGTTTGTGAGTGTGTTTGTTACTCTTTCACACAAAAACTACTGATCGGATTTTCATGAAACTTTACAGTAATATAGCTTTCATATCAGAATA
>LUGF01049259.1:69572-88019 GCA_001625245.1 Calycopis cecrops
TGTAGAAGGGGATGGTTCCTTCAGCCTGCGTGGGGTTCAGAGTGGAGAAATCACAGGAAGAGGGGGGGGGGGGGGNNGCGGTGAGTAAATGAGGGTAGCGCATCTAGCTGAAGTCAATGGGCATCTGTAGTCATGAAACTCGCTCCGATTGCTCGTTTGCCCCACTATACTATAAAATAAAATGAAGCTCCTAACTCACTTCGCTTTAGGATCATTCCTTGCCTACGCCATAATCTCGTATGCCTCAGACTCAGCTCAAACGTTTTGTAAGCGTCAAAATATATTATAGTAGCCGGTGGTCTTTGGCGGTGGGATGAGAAAGGAGAGCTGCGAATCTGTATATCCATGCGGATGTCTACGGGCGTCGGTAGTCACGAAAATAGTTCCGACTGCTCGTTCGATACGGATCGAAAGTTACGCGGGTGAAACCGCGGAGCGCAGCTAGTTTAATATGTATTTCATAATTCCCTTGCTGATAACAACAGTTTAAATAATTGCCCGCGTATGAATAACACATTGCGCAGTGAAAGTGTACCTACAGAACAAATCGCGATAAAATCGCTAGAATGTAAACAAAATAATTAGTTATTATAAAAACAAACTAAACCCGACTACGTAATCAGGTTTTAGTTTGTTTTGAAACGAATATTCTACGTATTTTTTAATCTATATCGTACAAAGTAATTGCTGAATTGCAGCTAAATCGTGCGGCACGGCAGAAGCGGCACGATGTCTATAACGACCTCGCTTACGACACACCGGAGTATAGTACCCAACACTGTACTGACGTATTTAGTGAGGTGTATGAATTACCAGTGGCCCATTGATGACATGAAGGAAGTTGGGCGAATCGCGTGCAGAACCTGTATGTGGATGTTTATGAGTGCTGGTAGTCGCTTAAAATGTCTGTCTGTATATTATATTATCATAAAGACTCACTTATGAAGTAAACAAGAATAGCCAATTTTTTAAATCCATTTTACACAGGCACAATAGCACAAACGTTATTAATCTATATGTGTGTATAATATAGATAATATTCTGACAAAACACATATTAGGCATCCATAATTTATATCCATAATATATATATGTATATAGTAGAAATTCTTATTAGATCAAGTTTTATAATATATCTTTTAACATTATGTATTGGAATCGAAGAAACATGTCAACATGTGCCCAAGGTAACCAACCAACTTAGCAGCCAAAGGTAAAATAATCGAGCACAATATGGACTGCAATTATATTCTTTTCAAATAGCAAAAAAGCGAAACTACCACACGACGCGGCACAGAGGCTCTTATAAGTCGTGACTTACGTGGCTTTAAGATATAATCTGGTACACTTTATAATCTGCCTGTGCTTTCGCGAAATAGGCAGAGATTCGAATTATCCGATCCGTGTGTAGGTTATTTCCTAGCATATTTCAATTTATTTGCAAGCCTACAAATGTAAAAGAAACCGGAGTGCAATAAAAAACCTCTTTTATTTTGTTACTGTGTACTAAAATTTGTTTGAATAGTTGTAATAAATAAATTAGGCCGCTTAAACAATAGGGCCCGATCTGAGGCATAATATGTACCAAAGACGGAAGATAGCAGGCGGTAGTTTTTGCCAGTATTCGCCACTTACGGGTGCTGGAATGTGGCATACCCCCCGAACTCGACCCTGGTCCAATAGAAGCTTATTATAGAGTTTCATCAGATCTGTCGCAGTCGATAAAAAAATGTTGCAAAACCGCTGAGATGATTATAATAAGTATTATGTTTTAAAGTATCACGTTATTTAACATGAGCGTATGGTATTAATGACGAATTACCGTGCGAATGGGGTTAGGAGAATGGGTTTGTTTTCCCGCAGGTTTTCGTCACTCACGCCTTTTGTTTTAGTTTACATTGTTACTAGAGATCACTATCGCATCTAATCATTCGTTTTTATTGTGGCAATTAACATTTTTATAGTTTTTTTTTATATTTTGATTGTCTACGTCGAAAGAGATTATCTAAATATGTTTAATTTTTTGTCACAAGTTGATAGCTCACAAATCCGTGCTCTCATTTACAAAGTAGGTATATTTGTGAAGTATAAGCCAGATACGTATATATATATATAACGTATAAAATATAATATAAAAATATATAACGTAAAGTTTAAAACACAATGCTTATGGACAAATTAGGATGGAATGTGGATCCTTTTCAATCTTGATAAATCTTAGAAAGTGCATATGTCCGTAAAATATAAATAAAATAATAATAAAGCGAGATTAATACTGGAATCAGTAAAGGCACAACATTGTTGTATCACCGATTAGCCTAAACAAAGTAGGTACCGAATTAATTATTTTCAGGAGCAATATACCTACTCCTCTAATATAGGGTACCAAAAGACGTTTTAAAGATATTATTATTTTAAAATTAAAAAAATTAACGTAAATGAAAATGGTTATTATTACAATGGAAAATAATTTATTCCTTAAGATACCACGCCATGGTAATAAGATTCATCTCTGGGGTATGTTCGGTGTTAGGGTAATTAAAACGTTGTATACTTAGGACTCCCGACAGAATAACTTAAGCCAAACAGATTGGCACCGTAAAGCGTAACGCAACGACGAGGTTTACCATCCCATAAGAAGTTATAACTTCAATAAAGTGTATTTTTCTACATTTTCTCATTTCAAATATCAAATTACATCAGTCGCGCTAAGTTGCTGTCGTCAGATCTTCCAGGTTTGGGCTCGCACAAACCTGCGCTGAGAGAACTGGTAGTATAGAGTACAGTAGAGTAGTAGAGTACAATTTGTTTAAAAAGAGATTCGTAAAATCCTTTATCAGTTATCGTTACATTTTAAGAAATTTGGAAGAATACCAACTCGTTTTTGTTGTGTGTCGTTTTATACAACTTTTTTATACATTTCGCATCTCATGGCAAAGGTATATATTTTCCAACCTCAATTTTATAAATTCAAGATGCAGTTGTTGATGCAATGGTGTTTTTGCAAATAAGTATGACTTCAAAATTAAGCCGCATTAGTAGAGAGTGGCGTAACTACAGGGTGACAAGTCCGCTAAATACCACTGGCCCGGACCCGTTGTAAAAGAGAAGTGTCAATTTAAGCCTTGGAGTAATTATAGAACTATAATCCCTCCAAGATTAAAGCTATCGAAGTTGCCAGAAAGGCTTTTTATTTTTAACGATATTCCTCTTCTTTTTATTGTTTTAAAGAAGTTTGCCAGTATATGATATTGAGACTGAGGCCCCGTCCGTAAGTCTGCTCAACATCCCCATGAAACTTGTAATTTGCATATGATCCATGAAACCATGGGAAAAAAATCTTATAATGACATGTTACGTTATAAAGGCTTAGTTTGCATCATAAATCAAGTGGATAGCAAACTAAACTAGTAAAATAGTTGTAGTTGATATTTGGCCCCGAGCGAGACTTCCTTATCGTCTATCCGATCTAGTGCTAAAAGTATTAAGTACGTAACAGATAATAATTAACTTCTTAAACGTCATGTAAGGCTCGAGAGTTACATGCCGCGACAGTCCTACGTGTGGCAACACGCATGGTGTTGTAATTACGATGATTAGTAAAAGGGGTCATATAACATGTTAGATTGAAATCTCATGGGAAAATATACTTCATATGGTGTTGATAATAGCTTCTGATAGAATGACAATAATTTGATATAACACCATGGTGTAAATTTGCACAAACCAATGGTACCTATGTGTAAATCACGCATTGATTTGCGGGTCCTGGTATGTCCCTTTCAATGAATTACCTTTATGTTAGTTATTCTAGCGAGGTGCGAAACATCGAAATTGTCAATTTACTGGTTTTATTGCCCTGGATAAGATATGGGATGGAGTAGCGATAGTGGGCATCTTAATAGCCTATGGAACAGATATACTTCAGTTGTAATGCTATGGCGTAAAATTTAAATTTCGTTTTCGTAAGAACCTATACTGAGGAGATTTTGCCACAACCAAGGGGTTAACTTTTATCCTAATTAAGTTTAAGGGTTAACAAGACTTCATGCATATTTAGAACATTATAAAAGTTGCAGTTTCAAACACATACAGACTCATGCTTTCACAAAGAAATTCTATTTCAATGGATCACAGTGACAATGTTTCTTATTACTGCGGCACATAAAAAGAACAAACAAAAGGGCTGGTAAATCGAACAAGGTCAACAACTTAAAACGGGATTTATATCAGATTAACATTACTTTAATCCTGCTACGTTGTTGTTGGCTTCTGATAATAGTATTGACATTTTAGATGCTCTTAATATTCTGGAGACGTTGCGTTCTCTCGCTCAAGTTCGAGTGAGCGGCGGACTTCGTGTAATGTCAAGGAACTGACGATCGAGTAACGATCTTTGCTTATTGAGTTTTCTAACTTCAACTAAAAAAGCTAATAAAAAAGTCCTTAGACTTACATCTACAGACGAATGACAGGAACTACCAACTGTTCTTTTGGAATCATATGTACTCACGTTTAGTTTCATAGTACCTACATGGTTGAACTCACCCGGAACCTTTCGACAGATTTTTATGAAATTTTCTGTATATTATGTTAGTGTCTGTATACTATATTAGTATATTATGGTGAAGAATATACCGTAAAGTATATTTCAATATTTTGTGAAGAAAGATCGAAATTGACGAGGGTGGAACCGCAGATCTTAGCTTGTATTTATATACCAATATTGATTTGCAATTGATATTGGTACTTACCAGATGCTAAACTAACCATGAATTAATTTTTTAAGGTAAGCTTATTACCACTAATGCAGCATTAGATCTTAAATACAGACTCTAACAAATTATTAGGTCAGATATCTATTGAAATATTGCGGTTTGATGCTTAAGTTTTTTAAAAACTAAGGACGAATTGCAACTGACTGAATCAAAGGTCATCAACAGACGGAACATTTTCAAAGTCACTTACTTTGAAACAATGGAGAGAATGATGCTCTAAACAGGTTCAAAGCCGTCTTGATTTTGAATGTTTTGTGCGAAACAATTGTTTATTTTTCTACAAGAATTCAGGATGTATGCGTGTTTGTACAATTATACTGCCATTGTGAATGAAGGTTGAAGTTCAGCTCTGGACAAGGGTGATGTGCTTAAATAACAGACTTACCCTGAATGAGGTAATTAATTCATGGGTTAGTGGGTTGAGGGCTGTCGATGATATTTGTATGGCCATGAGTTTTGGAGATAACTTAAAAAAAGAATTAAAGCTACGTAGTATGACCGTTCGAATAAAATGAGGATTAAGGGCGTGTGAAATGAAATAGCGGTCGAGTGTAAGACCGGCGTAACTCATTACCGCTCTTAGGTCAATTACCTACATCTCTTGGGCAATTTTAGCTTCAGAATGATGCTCGTTTTTACTGTGCACTTCCCGAGACACCCTTACACTCCAACCCCCTAATTAATAAACATAGATTAACTTTATCCAAACATTAACCTAGTATTAAACTGACATCTGTCAAATTCCTTAATATTAAACACATAAAAAGTATGGAATTTGACAGATGTCAGTTTAATACTAGGTTATTGCTTGGATAAAGTTAATCTATGTTTAATAATAAGGGAGCAAATGGTCAAGAGCATGGATAACTACGATGGTTTCTACGATTTTAATAAAAGATACTTCACATGTAATATTACAGCTTGACTATATTGAGCTATTGTTAACGATAAGTACATCGAAGAGAAATTAAATGATAAAATAGAAGTAGTTTGCGACAGATGACGAAAATGTGGCCAACGGCTTATTCTTATGACGAAAGTCTGTCCGAACAATATTGATGATTTCTGATTACGATATAATATTATGTACGTGCATGTGTGCGTACTGCGTATGTGTGTACAATGTAATTACGGATATTGAGATTACGTTAGAGACATTTTTAACAGACTGTGTATAGTAAAGAGTTGCAAGTTTTTTTATAGTAAAATGGGGATTACCAGTTGCCGGGAGATTTTTCATACAATGAATTGTAGATGATCTGATTGATTGGACAATGTTCAAGGGTGGCGTCAAGAGTATTCGTTTGAGTGAAGGGTTATGAATATGGAGGAATAAAGGCAACCGTGTAAGGATAAGTGGCACACATCACACTCTGTCTAATCTTTTAGGGAATTGACATGAAGATGTATTTTAGTTGTTATTGTCAGCAATAGTCGTCCACATTCGGAACAGTGCATACACCGCACATACTTATTTCACATCAATGAAACTCCACACAGCTTGTAAAACAGCGCGTGTTGCGTTAACAATAATTCCATTTCTCTAAATCGTTCTTCTCACGCGACTGTACCGTGGCTTACGCCGAAATCTTGCGTTACCTAACACTTAATTTCGTATTTGGCAAAATTTAACAAACTAGAAACTTTATGTATTAACTAAATTCTATACAGTTAGAGGTTTTATTTTTTATAGTATAGGTAAACGAGCATTCGGATCATCAATTCCTACCACCTACCGACGTCCATAGACATCCGTATATCAGCAGATGCGTTGCCCTCCTTCCTTCTCGCCTCTCCATGGGCCACTTAGGTATACAACGTACGAAACGCGACAGCACAGCTGCTGTCACTTTACGCCGGTATCGCATAAGCGATAGGTATCTCCCCGGTTGTGCTATGGGCTAGCTGCATGCATGCAGCATAGCACTACTTCTTACTATTTCCGAATATTTTCTATTTGGTGCTTACTTTCACGGTTGGAATTATACAAGTCGCCATTAGCTAACTAATTTTGAAATGTAGGAATTATTTTTTTTACATGTGTGTGCAAAATATGTTGCGTATGTTTTACATCTAGTGGGTCAAGCAAAAGCCTTTTGAGGGGAGGTACCCTTCGATTAACTATCGCCGTATACGCAAATGTATGCTGCCGTATTTCATTTGTTAGTATCTGGTGGTAAATTTTGAGGGAGGAGTGAAGAAGAGAATATACCTTCACAACAATTTTGTTGACGTGCATGCCTCAGAGGTCATCAAAACACTGCTCTTTGGATCCCTATACTATAAATAATGCTTCTCTGGGATCCAATCTCTAATGCAAAAATACGCTAATTAGGTAGGTATATCCTTAACTAGGCTTCTTATCTGTAGCCGTAACGACTAAAACGGAATAAAATTAACAAATTAAATTAAAGCTCCCTAGGAAAAGAGAAAGTGATCCAAATTCCGCTTTCTAGTTTAAACTTCGACAATCTGATATACATAAGTTTGACAAAAGCTTGTTAAAAGAATATAGAACAACGAGCTTTCACTGAGAAAATAAGCTTTACTTGCAGTGCGTATTGGATAAGTAAGCTTTATGTGCGTTTTGGATGTTGTTCGATGCGCCTAACTGTAGTGGGTCAGATGAAAGTTTTTGATATAAATAGGTTTTCGAACAACTAAGTATCTAATGTATTTCTAACATTCTTTTGTCTCGTAGTCCGTCTTTTGTTTATTTAAATTACTATCTATGAAACTGTATCGTTTTTAGCATAGAGAGGCAAACTAGCAGTCGGAACTCAGAGCTTTTTGGTGACTCGACAAAGGAACATGATACACAAAGATATATGATTAGTGCTAATAGATCCTGTATCCTTTGTAAGAGAGTTGCACCAGACTCTCACAATACATATTCGACGTGTCTTTAGAGTTGTAAAACATTCAGAATTTAGGGAACAGTGAAAGGATAAAACTTCAAACCCGTATTAAATCTAAAAAAAAAACAATGAATTCATTAGTACATTGATTCTCAACCAGTAGCGCACAGACCACTAGTCGTCCGCAGAAGCCAAAATAAGGTCCGCGAAGGATTTAAAATTTAGCGGGCGGTAAGCCGTTCGCGTTGGGTGACGTGCAGGGAGTGAGAAATTTTATTATACATACATTTTTGTCTCTACTATCGAGAATAATAGAAAAGTGGTCCCTGTCCAAAAAAAGGTTGGGAACCCCAGGTATAGAAGATAGGTCGTAGGAACGTCAGGCTTAATATTACCTACAGAGATTTATTAATACCTATATTAAAAGATATAAGTTTCGATATTCTAATATCGGGATTTATGTACATTTATATACTTTATACCCACTCTTCGTTGGATTTGCTGAATAACCAAGTTTCAAAACAAATCAAAAAGTGATGTGTTCAGATTTATCTTCCTCGTTGCTGCTGATCGGTTGGTTTATCATTTTCCCTTGAACTTTTTACTCTTTAGGTATCTTAAGCTTTTTTTTTATTATTTTCTGTTGCTCTGCCAATTGATTTTTATTATAGTATCACTTAAGATAACACTTTCAAACCACTACACTGAAACTGATACAACATGTGCCAAACCCAAATTTAACAATAAATAAAAATAATAATCTCATATGATTGCAATATACATAAATCGCCATCAAAATCATCGCCAACATTGATACATAGTAGCATGTAGAACAGAAAAACAATTACCTACTATAAAATTTTACTTATTATTCAATATTTGTTATTTTTGTGTATTCACTGAGACCCAAGAAGCCTGCAGCTGTGACACTCACTGAGGTCGGTAGTATTAAAGATGCGGGTCGATGTAACAATTTTCGCGTCTATAAAATACTTTCCAAAAATGTAGACGTTGTGACAACTAGTACTTGTGACAACGAGGACACCTCTCCCCTAATTATTATGAAACGCAGTTGGTCTTTTATACAATACAAGACAAAAGTGAAAAGAACGATAATATTCACTGTGTCATTGTAATTAAGATGTTAATTGTATTTTACCGAGTCGCAGACACAGTACAACATATTTAAACATTTTTATTATAATCATTTTCAGGGTTTACCGGAAGAAAATAATTTATTGAGCTGTGTCTTGCCCTTGCTACATTCTCATGAACGTAATATCATTGTAAAGAAATTTGGCATTCCAATAAGATTTTAACAATAATGACGAAAAAAAACATTTGAAAAAATCTAAGAAAATAATGAATCAATCATTATTATTTTTAAGATATACATATATTCTTTATATTTATTTATTTATCCTTTGGTTAATAATATACAAGTATAGGTACCTATGAAGTACACCGATTTTTTCCTCAGTGCTTTTGCAACGATAGGTGAAACATAAAATCGAGTATGATCTCATTTTGTCTTCAAATATCATAATCGATTTTTATGCGTTTCAATTGTAGGTGTGCAGAAAAGTAAAGAGAAGAACATAAAGCTTACTAAAATATATATATTAAAATAAAAATATTTGCAAATAGTTATTTACAAACAACTGTTAACTGCACGAATGTATACTATTTGGCAGTAAACGTTTCATTTAAAAGAGGTAGATAGATTTCCAAATGACTAATATATCATACCACTTAAGTCAAGTTGTATAAACTGTATTCTGATTCTTATAATTGATAAAAAAACGGACGAACGGACGGACAGACATGACGAATCTGTAAGAGTTCTATTTATTGCCATTTGGCTACGGAACCCTAAAAAGTATCGGACAGTTTCCTTTCGAACCTTCATAGGACAAACAGTTGTCAATTTTTATAATAATTAAATCACATCAAAAACATAAATGTAAAAGGAGAGCCAAGTTTAATACAAATTGGATGTGAGCTTCGCCGTAAAAAGAATGGAGATCTAAATGAGTGCTAAGTTCTGTACAAAATCCAAATATATATTTATAGAAACAAAATAACATTATGAACAAGTATAAAACTATATATCTTTGTTTTATTTGATACCTTATAACAACTGTTGTTATTCAAAATGTGAGATCTTAAAGTAGGCTAGATTTGACTTGGCCAGTTTTCATTACATCAGTAATTTTATAAAGTTTTTTATCCTGATAAAAAACAGGCTAAGTCAAATCTAACCTACTTTCAAATTTCATCTTTCTAGGTTATCTAGAAGTAGGTTACATATAGGTACTATATGTCAGTGAGTCAGTCAGTGATAAAATTTACGACTTTTGGACCTTCATATCTTTAAAACCGATTCTTCTATTAGTCCTTATGGACATAATTAAACACACGTAGTTTCATATGTTTACGTTAAATATGTTTTGAGTTATGGAGGGGTCAAAAGTGGCATCAAGTGGTTCGTGTAATGTTACACTCGGCGCTGGCTCGCCACTTCTTTTGCTTGAACTATGGCTTGATACGCTGCCGCGTGTCTAGATAATTGATCACATCCTGCAAACTTTATAAATCCCCATATTTCTTATTAAATAGTAAATTCATATTATTTAGCATAGATTAGAGAATATATTGATTAATCATTTGCCAATAAGTTAATTCATATATCGCTACACATAAGAGATCAATTCAAAGGAAGTGATATAACGGTTTATGTTATTAGCTAATGTTCCAACCTACCAGGTGTAGAGTAGGACAGCTATTTATATGATCATATTTATAGAAATAGTAATATACTAACATTACTAAGAAGTAAGATAAATTGGCTACAAATTTTAAAATGTTAGGGTCGAAAAAAACCATTCTTGCGGTATTACTTACATACATATATACTATGCCTATAAAAACTAACTGAAGGTTTCAGTTAACTATCGTAGCGAACACTGAAAATAAATCCAACTTTGATGTTCGACAGTTTCTAAATAAAATGATAATCTTTGACAAATACCAAGCAATTCTTAAGATACCAGAACAGTTTAAATTACATCAAGTACCGGATTCAAGTCGTTTAAAAGTGGCTCATTTCTAGGTACTGCAAATCACCTACGTTTATTCTTGTCACATAATATTCAACATTTTCCATATTTGCAAAACGATTTACTAAAATAGAGGTAAAAAAAAATCTTGAATTAGAAAAGGCAATTTAGATAAGTTTCTTTTGACAACGTATAGCCTAAATTAGGTAAATTAGGTAGAAGACATAAAACTTCCTAAGCACCGCTCAGCACGCACAGCTGGTTATTAGATGAAAATTGTGAAACATCAACAAAAAGGCTTGCAAATATTGATACCGAGAGCATTCCCGCGTCACTGATCCCACGGTGACCTTACACAATGACGAGAAGAATTATTGCGTAAAGTAACCACGGAGGCTGATACACACCATTCTAATTTGCTCAAGATCGTTAGACAAAATCATAACAAGCCCAAATTTGACCCCGACTTCATAGGGTCAATTTCATAAGGTAATTTTTTGGACGAACATTGTCAGTAGGACGTTTATGTAGTACACTACGTAGTTCTTTTGATATATATGTATAATTCAATATATTCATTTCATAACTTAGTTTATTGTTTATAAACGTATTTCTAGAACATGAGTTTGGACTGGGTTCCCGAAGCGTTCATTGTAATCCTGCTAATATTAGGTACGGGTAAGATTACATCTATATTTAACAGATATGGATAAATTGTTTCATTTAAAAAATACTAAACAGATGACCTACATATATATATACTACAATCAAGAATACGATGAATAAAATTTTCGACCCGGAAAATTTAGAAGTTCCGAAGTTTACGAATGACCATTCGAGCTAGTAAGTAATGAAAATTTATTTGTGTATCATCTTCAATATTTATTTCAATATCTATTTAGTCAACGGTCTGGAACAAATAACGTAATAGGCGTAATAACATAATTCGCAACACTAATTGGCAATAAATAATATTAAGTACGTAGCGAGAACCTATCGTAACAATTAAGTAAAAGTATAAAAACTATCAAATACCAACAGTGCTACAATCTTCATAGTAGTATACATAAGTCTTTCCCTACACATTTTATAATTTATTAGCATTTCAATATGAAAAGTTTTTAATTTTAAAATGTTTAGATTGTTTGGAGTGTAGATTATGAGTAACGCACCTGTAACATAAAAAAGTGTATGCTTTAGCCCACACAACTGAACTAAAACTTATTGTTGATTTTCATTACTAAAAAAAAAGTTTCACTTGACAACTTCCGTTGGCCTCGTCCGATGTGTGATTTTCGTAACGCTCGCCAGCTTACTCCCCATGTCAAGCACGCGCATAGAAGTTTTACTTCAAAAATAAGAGATGTTATATCATGTGAAACAGTAGCAATTAGAATGACGCTCCTGTGATTTCCTCAACCATCTAATAATCATTACCATGATGTTACCAGATGTAGTGATTGAATGCTGCATTACAGCGGAATGCGACCGGAGATGTACCTCTCGCTCACATGATATCGGCGTAGAGCTATGTTCTCGCGTTTTGTAGAGAATGTAAGTTTCCGGTGGAGCATGCAGAGGGAAAAGATGGCAACGCATCTGTATAACCTCTATGCAAATGTCCATTGGATATATATTTTGGCTTAAATATTATGTATACGAAGTTTATACTGGTTTATTAATAAATTATTGGCTCTAGTTACAGTATGTAACAAAATTATTTCAATTTATACTTTCAATAACAGGTTGTCATTTTTAACAAAGAACCATAGTCGCATTTCTGGACACAATTTAATTCTTATTTGGAAAAGAAAAGTGATATGACCGACAAATAGTACATTAATTTGAGGTTATGCTCTTATATTATTGCTCCCATTTACCCAATTTCACTGGTGGACTTTTTACTCTGTAAGAAGAATAATAATAGAGTCCTCCCAGGAGAATATCGGCAACAACCATATCTGTAAAGCGGAACCCCGGGGTTCCACAAAACCTTGTACGGGTTCCGCGAGGATATTTGTAAGAATGAGCAAAATTATACTTATCACTATTCATTAGTGTCCCAATTCAAAGAATCAAGGAATCAATCTTAATTTGGAATGGAATGTTCATAACTTTTTCTTTTATTTTGGGGTTCCGTCAAAAATTATCTCTTAACATGTGTTCCGTCACCCAAAAAGACTGAGAACCACGCTACAAAGATTAGGTAACCGCTATATTATAGTCAACAAGAGTAAGCAAGAACGAATGCACTCTCTATTTCCCTATTCTTCCGTTCTGATGGTACGACCGTAGGGTAATCTGGACTGCCTTAACGTGCTCTCGGAAGCACTTTATCAACTCCATCTTCTGATTTCAAGCTGTTATTAGAAATTGAAAAATCGCAATAACACTTTTGGGCCCCATTCGGAACTCGAACCTGGAACCTCACAAAAGGCGGTCGAACGTGCTTAATAATAGACAATTGACTACGAGGCATTTTATCTTGTATACACCGCACGAAACAGGATAGCATAGCAATAATTACTTCTCACTGTTGTGTACTACACACAATTCGGGTAAAAGACTACAAAATATGAATTGATAGACACATCTTAGACATAAAAACGACATCGACCTATAAAGAAAGTTTACATAAACTAAATACAATAACTAACACCAATTAAAATAGCTTAACTTATAAATAAGTTTGATAACTCAAACCGTCTAAATGAAAAATAATCATATCATAAATATCAAGTCGTTATCGTTTGAGTTAAGTAAAAAAATCTGCATGTATTTTTTTATAGTCAACCTAGGAAAGTGAATATAATTTTATTAATTGCCTTTAGATTTCACATTTACATTGTTGTTTTTATTTTATTTCAAAACCTAAGTTTATCTAAGATTTTATAAATAAATATTTAATATTATAAACATAATAATAATATTTATATAAATATCTATTAATTAAGATTTTTCGTGGCAATAATTAAATATGAGTAAGTACAAACCTTGTGGCAGAAACTAAACTCACTAGAACTCAATAAAAAAAAAGTTATCGATTTATATAAAACGGAAAGCGCACGTGCGATTTCAGTGCGGCTTAGTCACGGACTGTTTATGAACCAGATTACTGTCTAAAATTAAAAGCGGTTGAAGTTACATTGAAAACTAACTTGAAGCGTAAGGGAACGTTCATTCAATAAGTTCTCCTTCGTGTCCTTGGGTTTGCCACGTACAATACGCTAGTCGAAACAATATAACACTATCTATGGAACTCCGACAAAAGGTAAAACGTTGCAGCCGTGCAACGGATCGAATTGACGACCTCGGAAGTAGGTATACTAAGGGCCGGTTCACACGACACTTTTGTACCAGATAAAAGTTTCATACCACCTTTAACCAGATAAAAGTTTCATATTAATTACACAAACGGAACGGAACCTGTGAGTAGAGAAGTTTGTATTTTGTCAGGAAGGTGTTACAAAAAATTCGAGAAGAATATTCTTACAATAAATAATCTTTCCTTGAAATTGATTGATCTATTTGTTTTTTTATTCCGTAACGAGACGTGCGAGCATTCGGGATGTTTTGGTGACTACCGGATAAGTCCAGATTTATCTGATAAGTGATAAATCAGAGGTCATTCAGATGCGATGCCTTTTTAGAAAGAGAAAAAATGGAACCCTAAGGGCTAGTCCAGACATACGGGAACGGCACGTTCACGAATCGCACGGTTTGAAATCGCAAAATTGTGATGATATTCAGACACCGGCGGTAATTATGCGATTTTCGAGCGGGGTAACATCAGTTTGTAAATGGAGGTCGACGAAAAAGTGTATTTACTGTGGTTGCTGCTTAAAAAAAAGAAAAGAAAAAGGCAGTTTTGTTGCATCCATTATTAAGTGACCGTCTAGCACATGATCAGTTCGTAACGTTATATCTCAATTTAAGAATTTATGATAAAAAAAAATTTAACTGTTTGAAAATGTCAATAAAATCTTTTGATGAACTAATTGCACTGATCAGGCAAGATATTTCAAGCGCTGAAACGCATTTGAGGCCCAGCATGTCACCAGAAGAATAACTCGTAATAGTGTAGTAGCCCTCTCATAGCGATGAAGCTGCCCTAGGCATTTTGCCTGCTTTAGCGTATTGTCTATCTAAAATAAAATAAAAAAAAGTGTAGTAGTAGTAAAACGTGCTAACCGCGCGGTATCCGCAACGCAACTGAACGTGAAGTAAAGACCCCGTAGTAATAGAAACGCGCGGGAGCAGCGCGATTCTATTTTCTGGCGGTTGGGTGTCCGTAACCGCGCGGCTATATCGGAACGATTACTTAATAACTCATACAAATAAGACACGCGCGATTTCCAAGCGATTCTGAAATCGCGCGGTTCCCGCCATGTCTGAACTAGCGCTAATAGGATCACTTTGTTTTAGACAGCATTAGACGTCTACATAAGCATTTTTCTCAGAAACGGGTGAAAAGATCACGCTGAAATGTATGTCAAATGCTTGTTACCTTTGATGTCTTGATCATACAATTAATTTAACGCAATTAAGTTACATGCACAAATATTGTATAAAATTGCATTTATTCCAAAACCTATAGTGTACCTACATCATGTTGACCTAGAATTGTGAAAATTCAAAAATAATAAGTATATCATTGGAAAAAAAATCCAGTTTGGAAAGTTAAAAAAAGTTAAAGAAAGTTAAAAAAAAAAAGACAGTTTGAAGAAAGGAAATCCAGTTGTATAGCTTGTTTCATACAAAATGTGTGCAGGCACTCGCAAACATAAGTTTGCCAACTCATTTAAGTTGATTAGCTTAACAAAAGACAAGCGCATCTTACGCGGGTCATCTCATCTCTCTCAGAGATACCAACACAACTCGTTGGTAAGGAACCCTTGGTTTATGCGACGTAATAGGCGAATGATAACTATGCAAACCATCATTTTGCGACGGTAAGGGATGAAGTTTTTCTGCAATGTAGCCATGACTCTATATCTAGAACAATACGTCACAAACATCTCTATTAACTAACATCTCCAAAGGCACTTAGTCATATCAGCAAATATCTGCAGCCACAATGTAACAGATTTATAGAACATAAATATCTACGGAACAAGATCACAAAAAAACCTAAACAACTTTTAATGCAATGAGTGCAAGTCTTTGTTACCGGTAATTATTTATAAATTCATTGCCTATTGATGTTTTTTGATAAGATATTTCGCCGTGTAGAATAGATTGATAATTAATGGTGTATCTTAGTGATTTCCTTTTGTAGGTTATTGGAAATTGTAATGCCTCCAATGCAGTCCTTGTTTGGAAGTAGGGCGCAAACTGTATCTTAGGTATGTGTTGTTATTTTGAACTAGTCGTGCTCTACGAATTCATCCACAGACAAAACCACGTTACTTATAGCTTATGTTTTGTTTTAGTACTACTACTCTACAACATTGACAAGTTTTATCAAAATCCGTTTAACAGTTGAGTACGTAATTGAGTTATAAAGATACATCCAAGCTTCCGCATTTGTAATATTAGTACTATTTATTGGTGGTCAGATTTCCCTTTATACTTTTATTCAGAATATATACATTGCTTCCATTTACATGAGCGTTTTCTATTTTTAGAACAGGGATCCCATATTATCCCATATGAGAGTCAGAGGTGCTAACACCCATTATAATTTTTTTGTAAAACAATGCATTTTGTGTAATTAGAGTGATTTTAATTTCCATATTTCATATTCAATGTTTCTTACGCTTTTTGTTTAGGTATTTTATAAAATTTAATGAAATTTTCATTATCTTTAGTGTTTATCAGTTATTAATATTCGAATTCGAAGAATTAATTTTACAAAATTTTGGTTATAAACTGTAAATTACTCTTCGGTCAAATTCCGTGCCGCTGAGAGTACCTATTTTTTTGAAAATACGGGAATTTTCCAAGGAAAAAGATCAATCACATTATGACCTACCTAAACCTGTTTTGTGCGTTTTAATCGTTATAAATCAGTGATTTACACCATTGTTTTCAATGCTAATGATTTGAACTGCATTAATATAAGCGCAAAAAGTGACAACAAATTATATAACCGTAGAAAAAGATAACGAAACCTTCGCCTTGATGCTTTACTCAACCGTGGATTGCCGTAAAATATTACATAACAAAAACGGCCTAAATGTTATTTAGTAAATAATTACGCGCTTATTATAACAATAGAAAATAAAATTACTCAATACTTGTTTTACGTAATTCTTTTGTTTTGTGTTTAAGACAAGATAATAAGTTAAGATGTCATTTTTAATGGACGTTTTTTTGGACAAGGGGCCAAACGAGCAGGTGGAATATTTTTTTTACTTACATCAGTAGGCATAACTCAAAGAAACGTCAGAAACCGCTCGAAATGTACAACTGCGGTGCCATTATGTGACCTAGAGGCACTTCGCCGGTCCTTTCGACCCAATCAGCTGCATTGCAGCAGGGCACTACCTACCTCTTTTTTTCTTTTTTTTTTTTTTTTTAGGTAGAACTATGCTAAGACAGAAGGTCAGTGCAGCTTCATCGATATGAAACCTACCTCTTATTTTAACACTCTCCTTACTCAACTACCATCTTAGAATTCCCAGATCTACATATAAACGTTTCGTGTGGTGTGTAAGTAGCCGGTGGCCCATGGAGGTGGGAGGAGAAAGGAGGGCAGCGCACCTGTATAGCCTCTATGCGGATGTTTGTGGGCGTCGGTAGTCATGAAAATGGCGCCGGCTGCTCGTTTGCCCTCCTATACCATAAAAAAAAAAAATAAACACCAATTTAATACATTTCGAAAATGTAGTAATTTATTTGTCTATTTTTAAGACTAGGTATCACTGATTGATTACGAAAATGTATCAGATGTGATGAAAACCTTATTAATAATTAGCAAAGAGCTTAAATTGTTTCATTACTAGCTGCTGCCCGCAGCTTCGCCCGCGTGAATTTCGAACTCCAAAAATGGAGTTGTTATACATATACATACCTAAACCTTCGTCTTGAATCACTGTATCTAATAAAAAAACCCCATCAAAATAGGTTGCATAATTTTAAAGATATAAGAATACGGACACACAGACAGCGGTAAGCGACTTTAATTTGTCCTATGTAGTGATACGTTTTATAAGATATAAAATCCTACTAATATTATAAAGGCGAAAGTTTGTGAGTGTGTTTGTTATTCTTTCACACAAAAACTACTGAACGGATTTTCATGAAACTTTACAGTAATATAGCTTTCATATCAGAATAACATAATAAGTTAAAATTTATAGGGATTTTTTATAATTTGGTTATAATATAACGATAACTGTCAAGTAAGTCGGAAAAAAATCAGCCCCCTGAGAGCAATATTGGCGTGCGCTGCCCTAATCGTTGGAGTTACACAAAGATAATTACTGTAGGATTATTTATCTTAAATAGTTCTAACTAAAAGTCCGCGACAGCATATATCTATCTTTTATGTGTAAGTCACTATGACCAAAATAGTGAACCAAACATTCAATTAAATTGGATATTTTTTAACGATGCACATTTTAGAATATTTATCGAACTATATATAACTATAGTTCGATAATTATATATATAACTATTATATATATAACTATCTTAGTAAGAGGTAGTGCCACACTGCATGCTTGCATGCAGCCGAATTGGGCCGGCACGACCGGGGAGGTACCTCTCGCTTACACAAGACCGGCGTAAAGTGACAGCTGTGCTGTCG
>LUGF01049259.1:88165-102112 GCA_001625245.1 Calycopis cecrops
ACATCTGTCACTTTACGTATTGAATGTAGATAAGCTTTGTCTTTTACACTAAGTAATTTGGACGAATAGATTAAAAGTTATTATCACGATAAGATTGACTTAAACGGAATATCTAAATCGCCTAAAATGCGCAGCGACAAATTCGATTCTCAAAGCGATTTATTGTTTCATACAATACGTATATATTTAATATAATATACATTTCAGTATAATATTTGATTATGTATAATAATAACAACACCATTTTTGAAGTCCGAAATCCACGCGGGAGAAGCCGCGGGCGGAAGCTAGTATTTCTATATTATTAATTTTATTATGATACTAGCTTCACCCCGCGGTTTCACCCGCATAAGTTTCGATCCCGTGGAAATATCGAGATCTAATATATAGCCTACGTATTGACTCGACCTGTTATTCATGAAAAATTGAAGTAAATCCACGCATAATTTTTGTGTTTAGCCCGGACATATCTACAGACAAACAGACAAACAGGCAAACAGGCAAACAGACAAAAATTCTAAAAACTATATTTTTGGCCTCGATACCGATTGGAGATCACGTCCTAAGTATTATTTTAAAAAAATATTCAATATAGGTACAATTTTGACTTTCTTACGATTTTATTTTAATATGCATAGATAAGTACCAATATTAAAGCAATATGACGCCCCTGATTGGAAGTAGGAATTTGGTGATAATATTTTCTTACTATTTTGTGATACAATATTGAAAATATGTAGTACTTATTGGTGCTCTTATTCACCAGCAAGTATTTCCATATGGATAAATTGTTTTGCATGGAACAGACATCAAATTGTTACAGAAGAAATTCGCTCATAAATGAATTCAAAAATTGTAATACATTTCTGCATCTGTACTGTTCCTTATGCAGTGTAGAAATAGCACTACGCAAACCCCAAACTTCACATGCATATACTGTCATTTGCGAAACACAGAAGTTGGACAATAAAAAAATGTTACACCTAATAAGCGTAATTAGGTAACTTCTAATTTTCTGCATGGAAAGATACATAAAGTTAGAGAAATACTATAATTATTAATTTAAGAATAGGTAAATATGTACTTACCAAAATACTTGTAAAGTTTTCTAATCCAAGAGCGTACCGCTTTGCAAAATGCTGGTGTGGCACTAACAAAGGTAAAGCGCCTCAACATTCGTGATATACGGAATTTAAAGTTGAAGCTAGTGTCCAAGAGTGGTACCTACAATCAGACTCGACCTTTCGTCTTGCACACGATGGTACTCGGCAGTAGTACCGTTAGGAATTGCTACGATCAATTACAAATCTTATAGCTTGCATTTACCTCATACTGTGTGTCAATCTTTTTTTCTTTTTATTGACGCAGGCGAATACATATACGTATGATATCTAGGAGCCCGGGTAGCCTAGGGCCTAGATTAATGTCGGACTCGACACTTAGTGCAATACCGACTAAACCTGTAGCCACTTTGATGGGTGTTAATTTCCAAAGGATAAATTTAATGCGGGCAAACCATAGCCAAAACAGTGATTTCCGGAGCAGACGGAAGCGCCACTCGAGAATCTTTCTTCCCTGGCGGATGTAGGTACTGCAATGTGGCTTGCCCATTGCCACTTCAGCTAGCTGACTCTCATAGACATGTCGGTTACCCTCGTTCTCATGTGAATTTCGGAATTGCGGACCATGTCTCGCTGGTAAAAATATATAGGACGTATATTATCCTGAAGTCACAGCTTCTATTGGTGTTAGAATTTTATCAATGGTATTAGAATTTCCGAGGATTACCCCCTGTATACAAAGTAACATTACCTGTTTACAATATTAGTAGAGTCTGTACGTTTTCATATTGCACAATGTGCCACAGAGCGAGCAGATGACAAGCCCACAGGAGATAGAATAAAGTTCATATAAGGTGCAGTGCAACTTTCCAAAGCGCGTTGCGTCACCTGTACTCCGCTCAAACCTCGTTACAAACATGTGATACCTATGTCCATGTGTGTACGGTGTGCAAAAAAGATTACCTATTATATTGCTTTTTTGAGTTAAGAGATAGTGTTACACTACGTGCATGTTACCGAACTGGGCCGGCACCTATCGCTTACACGAAATCGGCGGTAAGTGACAGCTATGCTGTCGCGTTTCGTGCGGTGTGTAAATAGTGGGTGACCCATGAAAGAAGCATGAGGAATCAGGGATCTACTGACGAATTACGTAGTAAGCAATAACGACCAAATCTTTAGGGGAGACGCTGGTTTTATTATGGGGTAAGGGAAAAACGAGTAGGTGGAAACTTTTATTGACTACAAATGCCATAAATATCCAAATAATTGTTGTTCAGATGTGCAAAGATTCACCGGAAACCCACAAACAATACGAAACGTGATATAATTGCCGTCTGCCACTGTCTCTTACTATTTGTAAGAGGTAGTCTGGATACCTAAATGATGAGAAGACTATCAGTAACACACAAAAACGTCATTCAATCACATAGGTCGTTATTTTTAATACTTTATTTTCCGACCTTACGTATATCTAATTCAGTTCAGTGGAATATTGATTAATACACTTATATTACCTAATATTTCGTAATTAAGATAATCTTACTGATCGCGATGTAAGAGTTTAAATTTCAAACACGCCGAAGTTGGGTTTGGGTGAAGTAGACTATTTGGGGTATTTCTTGTTCCACATCAAAATAAAATATTTTCAGCATTGTATTTTATCTTCTTTGTTTCTAAAAATGAATGTTTGTCTGTATGATCTTTATAGAATCGTAAACTATAAATTTGAGCATATGACGATCTTTAGTAACGTTGTTGTGCATGAGCCTGAGTTTCTGAGTTGATACGATCAATGTTCGATACAATTCGATATTCAATTCGATACAATTGCTCACACGATACTGCCGCAAAGTGAGAGCTTCTCTGTCGCGTTTTGTGCGGTGTGTGAATTTCCGGTATTGCTCTATCCCTTTGCAGTGGAACTGCGTAAGCTTTATGTTGATGTTTATGGAGCGTCGGTAATTACCAAAAGACCCGCATTGCAGAAGAAGAGGTAATGCCTTGTTGCATGCATGCATTGAGCCGAATTGGACCGGACGACTAGGGGAGGTACGTTTCGCTTACACGATACCGGCGTAAAGTGACAGCTGTGCTGTCGCGTTTCGAACGGTAAGTAACCGGTAACCTATGGATGGCGGGCAACGCATCTTTATAACCTCTATGCGGATGTCTATGGGTGTCGATAGTTATGAAAATAGTTTTGACTGCTTGTTTGCCCGCAGATACTAACAGGGTACGGTTGCTATAGAGGTTGCCTGCACAGAATGACGTTATGCGAATTACGATCTTGCCCTTGTGGTCATGAAGTTGAGACCAGATACCATATTCTATGGGAATGTGATTTGTACAAAGACGAGCGAAATGCAATGTTGGATGGCATCTTCCGGATTACAGTGGGCCCAGTCTATTATCAGGATTTAGTCGCAAACGAACAAAGTTTTGGTCAGCTTAAGACATTTGGGCATACATGGCACACGAAGAGGAAGGACACGTAATAGCGTACTTGCCAAAACCAGGAGTGACAGGGTCGATGACGACTTCTGTCGTTCAGGCCCCAGAAAGGGGAGAGTGATATAATGAGAGGGCACATAAACAGTTTGTCAGGCAAGAATTGCACGTTCAGGAACAGAGTCGATGAGCAAACCTCCGTGCATCTCCCGCGATTAGCTCCGTATACCGGGAGGTGGGTAGGAGCATTTGTGGTTGGTGGGTGTGTGCTCGTTGACCTCTTTAGACATTAAAAAAATCGATTAGTCTATGATACAGTTATGGTGTCCTATGCTATTACAGCTGAAAGATCTGGGGCATACTTACAAATGTTTGATGGCTGCGGTGGTCATTGTCTTGGGACAGAATCTAGCGGAGCCCATCGACCGTCGTCACCCCATCTCGGTTCGATGAAAGCTGGTCTGTTCTCTGATTCCTCATGTTACACTGAAAAAAAAAATTGCGCATTCAGAATAAAATAAGTATTTATACACTGTTGCTATTTTCTTACTCAAGGCGTGAACCCCGGTAAATATATAGGTGTGTGTGTGCCACGGAGCTAACTCAGTATTAGCTAAGTGGTATATATTATTAACTATATACTAAGTTTTTTATATTATTTAAATTATTTATATAATGCACACCAAAGCCGTACATTACTCTCGATTTGTCAAGGTTTGTCATTTTAATGATTTAATAGATTATTTTTGATTTACAATGCACTTTAAGAGTAATATAATTAAGTCCGCGAAATAATACTTCTTCACGGTATGAGAAGAGCTTTTACAAAATCTCACCGTGGACTTTATACGCCGGAAAAACAACTATTTGAACAAATTCTTCTTGCATACTCTGCGGTACAACTCTGAAGGAACCATGCTGAAATAAAGTCCAATTTAAAGAAGTTTAGTTAAAAGATGAGAAAAACGTAATGTCAATGAAATTGTAAACAATTCATTTTGGAGTGCCACAGGGTAGTGTACTAGGGCCTACCCTTTTTCTTCTATTTGTAAACAGATTGTGTTAGCTGCCATTCTCACACTCCAAGATATTTGTGTATGCAGATCATATCGCGTTTATCATATCTGAAGAAACTTGAGAGTAAGCTCACCAAGAAGCTGAAAATGCTCTTGGTATAGTAATGTATTGGCTTTCACTGAATTTTTCTTTCTCAGCTAACCATTCCTACAAAGCCTAGTTTTTCAGACATTAAGGCCCATAGATGTCATCATACATTGATCAATTGCAGTTGCTCAAGTATACATAGAAGTTGTAGTTAGATTAGAAGTTAAATACTTGGGCGTGCACATTAATAATACACCAAGTTGGTAGATGCATATCTGAGTCATAGTTACGCGAGTTCGTAAACTTATGTTTCCAATGAAAAAATTAAAGAAGTAGTTCCCACCCTACTGTCAAAAACTATTTACTAACTTCGCCTTAGCTCAGTGGCTCCTCACTTATTGCATGTCTGTCAGGGGTGGTACACATAAAACGTATCTGTTTCGCCTTGAAGAGGCACAGTCATGCTTCACACAGCTTTATAAAGACACATCTGTACTGACTATCTGACAGGTTTGTGCACATAACATCATATCAGTACACTCATCATTGACCACCCAACAATATTGCAACAAAATTAACGACACAAAAATCCTGCATGTCCACTGTTCTCTACCAATACAGCTTTAGCGAGGTGCAGCTACCCGTGTCTTAGCAGCCACCTATCGGCTATAAATGAAACATGCAACGTATGTTCTCTAACTAAATTAAAATTAGGACTGTGTTAGTTTATTTTCACAAATATTAACATATGATGAGACCGAACAACTGTTGTACTTAACTTTGCAATAAAATGTAATAAAACATATATAACATATTTAAATCGTTCGTCCCTTTACTGCCATTCATCTTACATACAAACTCTTTCTCACACACGCACACACACACACACTCACATACCTATTTATGCATTCATTTTTACATGAACCTACCACATTTGGATGCAGCCGAATGTAAAAGACATAAAATTATCCCATGGCATGTCATAAGTAATTTTTTTTGGGATAAAAATTATCCTATATGACAGGTTCCATTATAACCATATGTCAAAATTAACGAAAATCCGATAAGTAGTTTTAGCGTGAAGGAGTAACAAATACATTAAAGTCAAAAAACATGCAAAATATATAAAAATCATCCCATAGCATCGCATAGGAACATTGTTTCGCGATAAAATCCAATTAACCTCTATCCCCCTTATTAATAAACATAGAATAGTTTTATCAAAGTAATAACCTAGTAATAAACTGACATCTGTCAAATTCCATACTTATAATGAGTTTTTTATTATGGAATTTGACAGTTGTCGGTGGTTTATTACTAGGTTATTACTTGTATAAAGTTAATCTGTGTTTATTAAAAAGGGGGTTAATGTGTGGCAAATTTTATGAAAATCGGATCAGCAGTTTTTGCGTGAAGGAGTAACAAACAAACAAACAAACTTTTGCATTAATAATATTAGTAGGATTGAACTGTAATACATGAAATATAATTAATAATTAAATAAAATTTTAATGAATTTTATCGCGGTTTATTAATTGTTTTATAAGACGGACGTATCAGAATCTTTAGAGCAATCATGGTCTGACTGAAATGACAGATGATAAAAAAATAATTAATTAACAGCGATAAAATCAAAGTCGTTTTATTGTAATGAGAAATATTCGCGTAAATTTAAGACATCATTATATCTGTAATGTGTTTGATGAGTTGAGTACATCCTTATATGTATACAACTATATATAGTTTACATACATACTTCCTACAATATATATCTTACTAACTGCGCCCCGCGGTTTCACCTGTGTAAAGAACAGTGACAAAATCTTATCCCATCACATCTACTTACTAGCTACTTCCAATAACTTATATATCAACAAAAACAGTAAATTACCAGCGATTTTTAAAAGTATTAAGCGGACAAGGGAAGTCGGGAATAAAAAAACGTTTTAAATAGATAGTTTATTGACTATTTTGATCATTTTTCATAGCGAATGTTGCCAGAACTTAACATATCTTGCATCCCGATCATAAATAGTATTTTTTTTATATGTGCATAGTTATATTAAATAGAGAAAAATAGTAAACGTGTGGTCATTTTTTGTAATTGATAATAGATTTATTACTTTTCTGAATTAAATATGACTGAAATTGTGAAATGATATGGGGATTTTAAATTTTACTTGCTATTATTTGCCCTAAAAAGCTAGTATAAAATTCTGAAAAAATATTGTTTGCTTTTTAACGGCTCTGTACGTTGTTTATTTAAAAACTTAGTTGTGAATTCATTAATATTTTACATTTTCCTTGATTTTTACTGTAAGTGGCTTTTGTATTGGACCCCGATTATTACGCCATTAGTAATCAATTTACATTTTAAGTGACATATTATGCCAGATGTAGGTACATAACACCGTATGTCAACTTGAGACTTTTAAATCTAAATTTGTCTTTTTCTCTGACTTTTGTAATAAAAAGTCTTGCACGAATTTGTTTAGAAAGTAATGCAGAATCAAACGGAATTTTTTTTATTGAAAGTAGTGATAATTTGTAATGGGATAATCTAATGTATGAAATTTTGTCATTGCTCTTTAGATCCCGTGGTAAATAGAAAATCATCCCACGTCATCCCATAGGAACATTTTTTCGGGATCAAAACTATCCTATGTGTTAATCCAAGTTACCCTCTATGTGTGTGCCAAATTTCATGAAAATCGGTTCAGAAGTTTTTGCGTGAAGGAGTAACAAACAAACGAACATACAAACTTTCGAATTTATAATATTAAGGGCCGGTTTTTTAATCGTCAGATTAAAATTTACCCTAGGAATAAATTATACCCATCGCACTTAAACACGAAATAAAAAATGAAACAGAGATAGTTTATTCCCAGGGTTATCTTTTATCTGAGGATTGAAAAATCGGCCCTAAGTAGGATAATAATATTATGTACTTGTAATATCTGTGACATTGCATGACAAAAGCACTTATCTTGACATTGTAACGAATTACTTGGTGACAATTATAAGTTAACTACATAATCAGACTCTTCAATTGTAAACCCGGATGACAACATAATTTCATTAATTTACTATCGAGATATTTATTGATTGATTAGCATAGTGAATGTAAACACTACGTATGACTTAGTGGAAACCAAAAAAATACTATCTAAGCATTTAATCATTACAAAGTCTTTCGTATCTTCCAACTGCTCAGCACAAATTTCTGGGGTCTTGTTATAAATGTAAAAAAAACACATAAGATGAGATGGGGTAAGACTAACATAGTTTTATACTAGTCAATACAAATTTGATGTTATGTCTAAATTATTATTCTAGACTTGACTAACAAATGGTAATCATAAAATTAGATTACATATTAATCTTCTTCTTCTGCATGTGTATATAAGTTTAGATATTATTACTATGTCTTCAAAACGGCTATAATAAATAAAAAAGGTTCCATATCTTTTTTTTTTGGTAACGCAGGGGAATACCTTTACGTACTCCACGCAGGAGCCCGGGTGACTCCACCGGGTGTGGTGTCGGGCTCCGCAACTATGTCGTCTCAATCGACTAAACCCCTGCCTTCAGCCGCCATTATTGGAGGGTCCGGAATCTACAAGCAACAGGATCTCTCCAGCGATAGGCTGGCCTCGGTGAAAAGGCCAGCCTTCTCCTCCTTGAGACTCCTCACTGACCCCTGGCCTCAGTACTCCAAAGGAGCACGACACATGTCCGATTTCGGACACATGGTCCGACATGAACCCGCCAGTTGTCCCATTCCACACCGACATTTGCTGATTCAGAGAGACGGGTGGAGGATCATTCAGCTGAGCTGTTCTTAGTCTGGTCTCTCACCCCAAGCTTGTCCGGTATGGGTAGCCCTGTCCGGCATAGCTTTGGGGATCACTAAGGCATGCAAACCCCCTCACCATGACAAGGTGGCAGCATCTTTGGCGGGGCGTGTTGCCATATCTATGTAATTATAACACAGCTATTACTATTCTCGTTAACAACTTGAAATCAACATGTAAACATATATAATATGAGTAAGAGGTAGTGCCACGCTGATTGCATGCACGACCAGGCAGCTCTCGTCTCGCTTGGAGGGGGAACTATCACTTTACGCATCTCGCTTCCACGAGACCGGCTTAAAGTGGTAGTTCCCCCTCCACGGATCTCCGTGAGGGGGCTTAGTAACCGTTGTTGAAACACCGCGGTGAAGCCAAGAGGGATCCCAGGAGGGGAAGCTCCGAGTGGGCTTGCCCAAGGGCCCACACTGAATGCGTCCGTGGAGGAAGGATCGCGGGAGAAGTGACTCGGTGTGTCGTTGCAGTGAGTTGTTTGGTTATATAATTCAATGTTATCGCGCACCCTGTCTCCCGCGACCCAACGGGGGCGCACCGTCAGATGCGTCGGTGGTAGGGCCGCAATGGAAGAGGAAATGCGGTGTGTCGTTGCCCTCCTCCCTGTCCTCTGCGGGCGTTTAATGGTAGGTCCGTAGCCCTGTGGATGGGACCAGCCAATGTCGGAGGTCCCTGTGTATCAGCAGATGGCGGCGTGGATTAGGACGACCGGTTACCTTGGTGGATTAGGCGTAGAAGAGGAAGAAGGAGGCAACGCATCTGTAAAACGGGTTATCATGTTGGTAGACATGAAAATGGATTCGACTGCTTGTTTGCCCCCTTATGTTTAAAAAAAATTTCCAAGCCTTTAATGTGCTCATTGTTTTACACTTCCTTTTAATAATCATCTGTTTTTGTAGAATAACAACGATCTTAACTTTAGGTACATTGCCTATTGTTGTAGCAAAATTTTTGCACACGAGCAATTGTTTTAAATTATAATACCAGTTTGCTATAAAATTTTGATTGCTTTTATATTATACACGTGTCGAATTTTGTAACATTGATTGGGGCAAACGTGGACGACAAGCAGCGATTATTCTAGCGGCTCTCCAGCGATCAAAGTGAAAGCTTTGACCGTGTGGATTTTAAGGTACTTCGTTAGTCACCACATGTATGCAACATGTAGCCTCAGAGTGGCCAGTCATACCCGACGTTCCACAGGAGCGGTCCTAGTGCTGATCCTTGTGGAACACCATACACAACTCCTTGATAATCCACGTCCCCTCCTATGTCGGGTATCCTATGGCATGCGAAGCTATGTAGCCGGCAAAAACATTCTGACGCCATATATTCATTTTCTTTGCTCTAAGATCATTATTTTATGAAGGATCTTATTATCTGTGTTCCTGGGCAGAGCCTGATTATATAGGTTTGATATTCACCTTCTGTTGTGTACTCTTCGTTCCGACCTAACGTCTCCTTTTATAATTTGGATTAAAAAACCACCTTAAAGGAGTTACCTCGTGGTAGAATTTAGATGACAATGGAGTGAAATTAATTTGGAAGCCGATTGAACTCGATATCTGATATATAGATAGCGATGGATAATTTTCGAAGTGTTTTGGAGCACGTGGTAGTACACTGGAGCTTTCGACCCTACGGATTGCATCAGCTAAATGAAATACTAATCCCTTTAATTAGCTTTTAATAACGTTCAGATAATCTATTTAATTATATCTCTCCTTTAGCCACTATAATTGGAGGGCCCGGATCCGTCCACCAACAAGCTGGCCTGCCGCCTCTGAACAGCCCGTACTACGTTCTCGGAACCGTGCAACGGGACCGGCGATACGATCACGGCAGAGGTCGGCAATAGACTGAGATAGAAAGAGAGAAAAAATGGGTCTAATAATAGAGTTATTTTGGATCAAGGCCCACATAGACATCCCAGGGAATGAAAGTGCTTATCAGCTCGCTGCGAAGGCAGCACATAAAGACAAAACGGCGCCTGGGTACGATCGCTTCCACGTCTCTTTCGCAAAAAGAGTTATTCGGGAAAGGTCGATTGAACACTGGCAGGCCGAAGGTGACGAGGCCACTAAAATCTTTTTCCCGGATGTCTGTGCTCTGCGTCTGCCTATTAACCATTACAGACCATAAAGATGGACAATCTTAACAGCCTGATCTTCACGGCACACGGGTTTCGCCGATTCGACCACCTGGTCCTGCGGTGTGGGGGAACCAGAAACACTGTTTCATGTTTGCCCCTTTTTTGCTAGAGACAGGTTTGAGATGGAACAAGATCCGGGGCAAAAAGCCGTACCAAAAGTTTCTCGATTTCGCTAGGAGAGCAGCAGTTCTGGCAGCAAAATCAAAATGTGTGACGTTATAGATATAAGTAAAGAAGGTCCGTCAAATGATGACCCAGGCCCGGTGAAAAAAATGTATATCTCATTTTTTAGATTATTATCAACTATTAAACATACATATATTTTTTTTCGAAATCGATGGCTATTATGCAAATATTGCTATATCACTCATAGACTTAATAAAAAGTACAAGTCTATGATATCACTATTATAGGAGCAATATTATTAGAGATTTATTTGTGTAACATTATTGTGCTGTGTTGTGATGTATATCTTATTTTTAAGATTATTATCAACTATTCAACAAACACTATTGAGAGGATTAGGCCATAACCGGCCACGCTGGTCCAGCGCAGACCCGCGCGGTTTATGAATTTTTTACACATGTATTTTTTTAACAATTAATAAAAAGCAATAACCTAGCCAAGATGAAACAGTATTCAAAACTAGAAGAATATATATTTAAAAAACGCGACTTTATATTATATACTTTAATCATTCGTTAAAAATGTTATTTTTTTCATAAAGAAATGTTATGCAATATTTTTATGATAGCCATCGATTATAAAAAAAAAACTATCATATATGTCATAACCGATAATTATGAAAATCTAGATATACATGCTTTTTGCGCCGGGCCCGGGTTTTTTTTAAATGGGACATGACGGACCTTCTTTAAAACGCTTTAACGGATCATGCACGAAAAAAAAATCATGTACGAGGGAAAGGCATAGGAAAACCCATAAACATATCATAACAATGTAAAATTAACAATCGATTTAAGGGTGCTGCCACAGTGGTAGCAGCAGGTGCACGGTCCATATAATAAAAAAAAATCGTGCAACTGGATCAAGGTTCCCATCTTGACCCCTAGCCAGTACTCAAAATGAGCACGCCACCAATGCGTCCTAATCGGACCCACCAATCGCTCCAGTCCAAGCCTTCGTCTGCTGAATTTAGAAATAGAATTTATTTATATTTTATTTGCAGAAGCTTAGCAATTACAAGATGTTCATTATACAATAACTCTGATTAGAACCCGCCTCACTGACACAATTAGCATGCAAATGTTTATAGATTACATTATTGAATTTTAAAATATTTTTTTTTTATATTATAAAACTTTACAGAAAACCTGTAGATTATTATGATTTATGAATGTACGTCCAAATGATTTATTTGTAATTATTACTTGTACATGAAACAAATTTTTATGAATCATATATCATATAAAAAATATTAAATCTTAATTATTCATGGCCCTAAACTTTTTGATACGTTCATAAAAATAACAAAAATGGTAGTACCAGCCTCTATAATGGACATACAGATAATACAGGGAAGGCCTACTCTCTTTTCTGAGCATACTTCGAAAGTATTTTTCTATCATCGAGCCTTGACCAACCTAAGAGTAGTAATAAATCGATAAATTAAATTAGTATTAATTCTACCCTAAATAATATCGAAATAAGTCCGGTCGAAGTAATGAAACTACTAAAGGACGTGGATCTCTGATAACATCTCAGCTCTATTTAATATTCATATCCCGATGCTGTGTTCCGTTAACAGAACCACTTACACTATTATTCACACGTTTTATTGCTAAAGGTGAGGCCCAAACATATGGAATTCAGCCTTCATATCACCAATTTATAAAAACGGCTCTCGACACTGCTTCTCGACTGGCTTTATTTGAATGGAATATGGGTTCCATGCCATGGGGCAGATCGGGCTTTGGCCCACCACTCGTTCCCACCGTTGCTACTCCTTTGTCGCCAGGATCCATGGCAGTCTCTTTCGTTGGTTTACTTCCTATTTGGAAAATAGATCTCTGGTTGTAATACTTAATATAAATAAGCTTATTTTCTTTATTTGACCATTGCTAATGTTGTTAATACTTATATGAGTTAGCTAAGAAAAAAAATATGAATTATTTGATACATGACTTCTCTGTGTAACAGTTAAGCCCAGAATTGGGCCCAGAACGAGTTTCTCCTTTTTATATCAAGTGGAGATATATTGTTCATAGATAGAACACTATCTTTATCAAAATGAATTCATTTTTACTGAAGATTTTATGAAAATGAAATCTGTTCTTTAAAGTATGTTATTTGTTTCTTTCGTATAGAAGAATATTTTAAATAATAAATAAGCGACAATGTAAGATTTTATTTTTTGATGTCCAACTAAGTGGGAATGGGTCGGATAGCATGATAAAGAACAAAGGCTACTTTGGACCATTAATAATTATCCCAGAGATAAGACTGCCACTAAAATATATAAATATATATAGTTTATTATTACTGTAACTATCATATATAATTTGTTTTTGTAATAAAGCTGGAGTATATTTTTAAATTAATAACAAAATATAAATAATAAAGTATTCATACAATGATATTCTGTGGTTAGTGGTCTTTAACAAAATATGCTATTATTGTAGTTCCTCTCTATGAAGGAGAATTATCTCATGGTCGAAAATAGGAAAAAGTGTTTAGCTGCATGCTATAAATAACGGTTCAAAAACCTTCCAGAATGGCGCCAGTGTATATGGTTTGAACGTAGTAATTGTAAACAAATTTAAGTAGGCCGAGTTCAATAAATAATATTATTGGCGACTAAACTAGTTAATTGTTGGATATCTCATCAACTTGCGTAGTACGAAAAATTGTAGTAAAAATAAACTTACTCGTGCATTTCGTGGACACTTTTACAGATGATTCTCCTTCAAATTTCTACCTTCCATAATTGAATGGTAAAAAAGTAAAACACCGTTATTTGTCAAATCCTAACAACACAGATTATTAATATGTAACATAACCTCAAAAATATACACTCTTTTGCAAAAAAAACGGGCGGTTTTGATTTTTTTCTTTCCTGAAAACAATATAATACAAAAAAGGATTTAAGTCTTCTTAATATATTACTGGCCGGTCGTAAATATTGTGTCGTGATGCCAAAAATGTACATTCGAAATTCAAATTTTTGACTGATCTTATTTTAAAAAGAATACCAATTTTTTGTACAAATTCTGGCGGGAATCAATGAAAGTTGCTGTTGTCTTTGAATAAGTTTCAGGCTATTTTTATTGGTTTCGTTGAATTAGCTGCTTAT
>LUGF01049259.1:102473-114558 GCA_001625245.1 Calycopis cecrops
TTTTACAATTAAAATTAGTTTTTCATTTTTTACTTACAGGGCAGTTGAACTACCCCTGTTTTGATTTTTTACATTTTTCTTACCAATCCAGTCAAAACGTTACGCTAGATTTCACAAAACGATTCCTTGGTGATTAATTTACGAAAACATAAAGGTATCACTACCTAAAATCACCAAATAACGTAATAATAATCACTTAATTGATTATTTGCTTAGGTGCCCGTTTTTTTTGCAAAGGAGTGTATTTCATTCATTTTCATGTTTCTCTAGTCTTTAAAAAAATACATTGAATATTGTTTTTTGTTATACTTATTAGTATTAGACGAATAAAGCAATGTACGTTTTTGTATGGACGAGTTTTTAGTCCAAGACATGTTGGCAGATGATGATTGTTCTTTGTGCTTCATAGCGCTGTATGTACTTATTAATGTTAATATTTCATGTTCTTTATATTATTATCACGGGTTTCACTTGTATGAGCTTCGATTCTTTCACAAATTTTTCAACATGCAACAACCCCTCAAAAGTCTAGTTCAAATACACTACACTGTACTTTAAACTTTAAAGTAAACCAAATTTCAGCTTCATTTGTCTTATACACGGCTACACGTTATAGATTAGTCAGTCAGTCTTGAGTTAGCACGTGTTTATTATGTAATTATTTATAGTCAGATGACGTCCACTACTGGACGTAGGATTATTTGTTTGTTTATGTCGATTAGGCTCCAAAACTACTGGACTAGTTTTAGCAATAATTTCACTAACAGAAAGATACAGTACCAGGCAGTAACTATATTATATTAGGATTGGATAACTTTTATTTTTGACGCCCAACAATATGGGGACGGGTCGACTAGTTTTATATTATGCTTAGAGATTGTCAACTAATACACACCGCCAAATAAAATAATACATTCTGTATAAGTTTTTGCGCTTTTAAATTCTCTAAGAATTTTTCTAATAATTATAACATAAAACTGGTTTGGCCACACCAGTTACTTTCAAAGTATGCAGAAACAAAATTTGTTTGTTTTCTAAGTAATATGTTTTTATTAAAAGTCCAGAGGACGATATTTTAAAATGTTAATTTTACATTTGGCCGCACAAGAATGTAGTTATTTTAAAATTCCGCATTATACGAGATAATACCCTATTGTTTACAATTATTTTATAACCGTTTGCCCTTCATACTATTTAAGATTTGGTTATTATTTATTATGTGTGCAAGCACGAGACTGCAGTCTGTAGTCAAGTAAGTTATTGTCATTAGGTACCTACTAGACTTCGGGTGTGTAATGTTTAAAAATATACTCATACGGATTCATACTGAAAAGTCCGCAGAGCTTGTCGAAATCCAATCGTTGCCGGACGCATAGTGATACTAAAAAAAATTGGTACGTTCATATTTCGAGACTTAATTATTATAATAATGATATTTTATGTGTGGGTGGATTTATTGGATGAATCTAATTTACAATTAAATGTGTTGGATGGCGTTGATATTAGGTTTTTTCCTATTTACCAAGTTTAGTTTTATTAATTTATTTAGCATGTTTCATTTATCATTTATACTAAATTATATACCAATTGTATTAGGTTATTAGGTATTAAGACGATTTAGTTACATAGTAGCGTACCTACTATATTATATAAGCTATAAATTTGCATATAACTTGACACATCTTTGAGTGCGGACGAGAATACCACTACTTATGTAGTTATAATGTTTTATTACTACGCAAAACACATAAAACGCCATAAATTATAGTTTCAAAGACACTTACGAGTATATACTTGTTTTACTCTATTAATCTTTTGTTTAGGTTTTTTATCTATAAGTTCTTATATTACGAGTGTAAAGAGGAATTTGCTGCGACACTATTGGATTCATTTTAACTACACTTTCACTTATTGTAAGCCACATTATCAGAAAATAACGTATGCTATATTTTATTATGAAGATGTGGTTGCGGGTCGATTAGTTATTTATGTATATGATTACTTATTGAGAAAGGAACTTATCCTTATCAAGTTATCATTAGCTATATGGCCAATGTTTAGCTTTTAAACCATTTGCTGTAATTCATAACTTCACTTTTCTCTGCAATAGTCATAATGTGAACAAGACACTACTATGAAAACACCTTTTTTAGCAAACATTTTGTTATTATCTTTCTGTTGACTATAAACACATATGACCTTTCTAGTGCATATGACATATAATTTATTAAACAAGGAAGTGTGCTGCATATATTTCAAACTATGTAAGTATGATAAGATTTGTAATATAGCTTAGAAATCCGATATATTAAGAAGAAAATATTCTTTTATATTTTAAATAACTTTTTACAGTCTGCGACGCACAAATTTTGCATTCTAATACATATTATGACAAGTGTCGATTTTGTGTCAAATAATTTAACTTTATCTGGTTCTATTTTATGATACAATTATGAATCTGTATTGTTTTATTTCACTTCATACTGTTGTATGAAGTTAGTATATTATATGATGCTGGTTAAACATGAAGAAAACTGTAGGTTTTACTGCTGGACAGACGATCAAAGAGCTCCTATAAGATTCCGTTATAATTTTGAGATACGGAATATTAATTAGGTCAATGTCGTATTAAATATAAACATTGGGAGGTGTGAGAGCTCAATATGGACTTAATTAAAAATCCAAAATCAGAACCCTCCATATTGTTAAGCATTCAAATTATTATCGTCTAAAGCAAAATCGTCTAAAAAATCTGCATAATAATAAGCAAAAAAAAATTAATGCTAAATATCATCGCTGTTCGGAATGGCAGATAAATGAAAAATACTTCCTCATTTCAATTTCGTACGACTATAATATTTATCAGATCTATTTTAATACAAGTCTTGTAAAAACATCTACTAATAAACTCAGACAATTACAATCTCATGAATTAAGTATTCAATTTTAGATACCAAACAACACAGTACATTTTTTGCCAAAATCATTGTAATTATATTATTTTTATTGCAGACATCACACTGTTAAGGAAAAACTCTAGGGTTTCCTGAACAATGTGATACTGGTAGGCAATTAAAAAAGGGCTTTTTGAGGATATTTGAAATAGATATATAAGATAATGATGAATTCTTAGATTTTGTAGATTTTGTACCTTATTAAACTATTTTCATACAGTCAAAAAATTAAGCTTTTAGTACCGGATAGAGTATTTTGAATTCAGTGGGTACGTCGGGCTTTCGAGATGAGTTTTCAAAACCGAAGCGCGGGGGTGCCATTGTTGAAGTGCTGTAGATCCGTAAAAAATATGTCTATATGTATAAGGTAAGGTAAGTAAGGTGTCTCGTTGGGAATTTGCATTGTTAAGAAAAATCGGTCAAATGCAGTCATGTCGGATATGCTCACTCTTGGTATCTGTACCAACTTATAGATTTATTATATAAAAACGTTCATTACGGCAACCTGTTCACTCCCGAAAATAGTACGTACAAAAGTTGCTTAATTTGCAATTTTTAGGATTTAATTATATTTTTAGAATATTTCGTTCCAATTTATATATGACACCATCCTTAATAAAAATAATATCAGAAATGTGTAAGTAAGTATGTTTATGACCCTTTCATGCTATCCTTTCACCCTTCATGCATCATCAAAACTACTGAACTACTGAACGGATTTGAATACAAGCCGCGATGGTACTTCCAAAATTAAGCATGTATCTGACTGATTTTAGCTTGTAAAGCGTTCTTATATCGTATATGGTTTTTTTATTTATTTTTATGCTATGTTTTTAGATGTTTGAATAAAAAATGTTGACACCACAAATCTATTTTCGTTCCCGCCTGTGTAAACAAGAATGTCTTGTATCTTTGTGGGGAAATAAATAAATAAATTCAAATTCAATTGTTTTTTAATAGGACATCTATCAATCACATTATTTTTGGCTTGAAGTGATTGCTGTGACGACTTTTTTCGTACGGTTGGCGAGTGAGTGAGGTCCTGATGAGCCATTCCTTAACATCTGGTCTGATTCTGATTATTGATTAAGATTCCAACTGTTCGCTTCTATTTATACAATACAAAATATATAATAGACAATTTATTGTTCTAGGAATATGTCTTTAGAAGTCCAGCCTATTTCATTAAAAGATGAATATGCGAAACACAAGAATATAAGTCCAGAAGACATCAAGCAACTGCGGGAATGGCTGAAGACCCAGCCACATTTACCAGAAGAACATATTACGGGTATTTATATTATATACTTGATGTTTGATTTTGTAAGAGAATGAATAAGCACAATCTATAAAGTTAGAGAAATTCGGTACTCGTTTCTCTCTGCCTACTCCATTAGGGAAATGAAGCGAATATGTATGGTTGTAGCTTTCTACTGTTAACCCTTCCCTTTAAAATTTCGCACACGTATACACAATTTTACACACATCTAAATTAATTCTCGGCCTTTTTGACCCAACAATATCCTAAGAAAGTAATGTTTTCCGAAAAGAAGTAAGAAGGTAGTAACCTAGCGTCGAGTTGGCTGAGCAGCCTAGTAGACTCACAACGGTCTTTACCTACGCCAGTTGAGTACTTTCTAAAGGAAATATTATTTATGAAAATGAAAATATCTACAATATTTTTTTCACCTTTATAGGTATATAAATATTATATCAAGTCCTCGTAACTCATTCCAGCAAGAATTGAACTTTTACAAATGTAGCAGTAAGTTGGTTTTCTGAGAATCGTCTAAAACTAGTTTAAAATAACAATATGTGAATAGAGGGTAAATATACATATAAGTGTAAAGTAAGCTGACCTTTACAACTGCAAAACGTTATAAAGTATTAAAATAATTGTTACACTATACGAATAGCAATCATTATAATGAATTTATTCCGAGCATTCAATTATATTTAAAAAAAAATTATATGTTATTTTATATTTCAAAATAAAGTGCCGTTAAACGCTAACTCGACAGTTCGACAGAGTTTTATAAAATTTTCTTTGTTTATTTGGTAGGTCTGAGAATTAGGTAGGAAAGTATATTTCACAGAATGGAAAATTATGCGGGTCTAATCCCGAGGCGCAGATATTATTTTATGTAAGGTTACAGTTACAGAAAAAAAATATTATTTGATTATTACACAGAAATTTGAAGTGTCTTTTTTTCTCTTAAATACTGGCGGTTTAGAGCTTCACAGATGAAATCATAAAGTCAGAAGTGTTTTTTAACATAATCAGGCAGACGACAATTCGGAGCCTTTTAATGACTATAGATACCCCTAAACATTTAGCCTTTTTGCCACCCTTCCCTCCTCTTCTTCAACGGACCCTTAAACCGCAACTTCTTTTCAATCCTGTAAGATCCAGTAAGATCCTGTTAGGCAAAGTGAAAAAGGGCAGCGTTTTAGAAACCTAATGTGTATTGAAAATTGTGTAACTATCCTTAAGATTAAACTTTCCTATCATGCTTTCAGACCTGGATCTCATCCTGACATACTTCTGCTGCGAGACAAGTGACTTGTTCTGCAAACAAGTTTTAGACCTGCATTTTACATTACGAACGCTTTACTACAAATTCTTCAAGAATCGTTGTGTCGACGACGCTATCGTTCAGGCTTTAGAAACCTTGTAAGTATTTTTTATGTAACATTTTAGGAGCCTCTAGTTCTTTTTTTGTTCACTTTCTATGCTTGTTGTTATATTTGGCAGTATAAGAAGGCAATCGAGCAGTTACAACTTATTGTGAAAACTGGCTACTTAAATTTTATAATAATAATTTAAAAAATACGGTAACTATAAGTTACATGGTTTATGTGTGACAATAATTCTCGCCATCCCGCTCACCACACGAAGCATTAATTAGCGCTACTTCACACCGCGTGCGCACTTTGACCCGTCATTATTGTCCTGTGTCACTACTTATCGATTCGGTGAGATATATTCTATTTGGCTTTTATGAATATATATTGCGTCGCCAATTCTAAAACTAGTATGATTCATTTTTTTATTACTAGACGCGCCAACAGTGTTCATACATATTAAAATACAATAAATGTTTACAAAAAAAACATAGTCAATGAAAATGATCGAACTCCTTACTCTCTCGTCACAAACGCAGTGAACTACGACCCAAACAGTGCGATCATCACTGGTCGTCATTCCAGACACATTCTGTCGGACGAACACGACCTTATCACAACAACTGTCAAAATGATTTTAGATATAACACTACCGCGGGCGCGTACTCGGTGCCTCTACACCTACCGCAGGCTTTCACGGGGGCAGATGCGATACATACCTACACTACAACCCAGACGGGGTTTAAGAGGAGGGGGTTGAGAGACCCCGTGGTTTTTGCAAACCGAACTTTAAACCATTCGTTTTTAAAATTATCTTTATTATATTATCAAATGAGTCATTTAACATGTCTAAATTTTAAAAGGACACTTGGTCACGAGGCTGATTTTTGACTGGCTAATTGTTCAATTTTTTTAACGTATGTTTATGTATGTCTAGGATATTTATAGGGTACACTGTGTGAGATATTAACTAGTATAGACGCAGAGTTAATAGCACCATGTAAAATTATGTGAAGGAAGCAGATATTGCAAATATTACTTCTTTCACTTTGTGTGAGTTAACAAGATTTTTTTTGTGTATCTACTATAAAACCTTCAGGTTCTTATAATATATAACCTATAGAACCTCAACATTCAGATTCATTCAATTTTTGTCGCATTATTATTTCATGTTATTCAAACCTTGTAGGTATTAGGTGTCTGTGTTAGTCTCAACTTTTTTGTAAATATTTAAATCAGCAGCAAATAATTTAATGTAGTAGTAGGCAATACTTTATTTACGTGTGTTGGTTAATAAATATCAAGAATAATAAAGGACTCAAGTATAAGCCCTGAGGCACAACGGTGGTCGTAAAGTCAGTTTTAGTCTCCAAAGCCTTGTTATTGACCGATTGTTATCTCATATTTGAATAGAAGTATAATGTGATACCTAAGTTAACTTACTTGAGTGTATAATGATTAAAGAAGAATGTATATTTTTCTGACAGAAGAAACTGATCAATTGTAAGCTATATTACTTAGTTCATTTTTTATTAAAAGTCACAAAAAAGATAACAGATAAATTAAATAGAGTAAAATAAGCTATAAATATAGCTATATGCTTATAGCATCATGGGATATGTAATGCATGTGTAATCATAAATTCAAACAAACAGAAATGTACCTTAACGAAATAACTGTATTTTCTTGCGGGTATATGGGCTGCTTCGATCGCGATAGCTCCATTCAGCTGCTAACTTGTAAGATATTAATGGGCTTTGGTATTAAATCACTCATTTGCTCATCTGGAATACATATCACGATAAGTATTATTCTATAAATTACAGGATTTTCTGGCCAATTAATGAGGGCAAGGATGGTGTGCATTATGTATTTGGTGCTCTTCGGAAGTCTGATCCAAAATATTTTGACATCGCTGATTCCGGGCGATTGTTGATGATGATATTAGACCTGTGGCAATACGAAAGCGGCACATGGCCTGGGTATGTCTATTTTAATATAAACTATATACTTACAAGGATATTTGATGTTATTGCTACATTGAGAGTAATCATTTTTGTGGAGGTCATTCAGTCTCATCCAGACAAAATTTCAATATTAGGGTTGGCTATGTTGTATGAGTGCCAGGTAAATTGACTCAATAAAAGATCAATATTTTATTCTAAATAGTACTTAGTAAAATTTCATACTTTGTTTATAAGCCGAAATATAATGATAAAAAAATATTATCAAATATTTGGAAATACTATGAACATTTTATCATTACCAGAATGCTTCATTATTCAGAAGTGATCTGTACTATTTTATTACGATTGGACAAAAAACCGATTCTACGGGGGTGATACCGCATACAATAAGTTGCTTTATTTATTTTTTAGGGTTTCGCATCTATGACTATCCCTCTGTTGCTCACATATCTAGTTAAATAGCAATATATAACTTAAAAATTTTATAGAGAATGTATTACTGTAGCCCAAATAATAAAAAAATGATAATGTAAACTGATTTTATGGGATTGTCTTCAAGTAGGAACGTATTTTTTGAGACATTATTCCGATTACCACTTGTACCGTAATATATAACAACTTGAAATTTATTTAATACCTACATAAAAAGTATGTGTAAAAATAGTAGCATATATATATGAAAATAATATAAATACGATATTCTACATTCGTTGATTTCATTTAAAATGAGTACGGGCGTACTGCAGGCGTAATTTTCTCAACCTTGATTACTGCCATACTTGTATTTCACATTTGAACAGAATCTTCGAAATGCGAGTTCATCTCGCACTTGGCTTGTTTTTTATTTAATTTGAATAAATTTCAGGTTTAGTATTATAATTGATATGAATATGACTGTTTTTGGACACATAGCAAAGCTGGAATTATGGGCACTAAAACAGATGTTATACTTTCTACAGGTAAATATCAGAAAATAATAAATGTACTTATGTATAATAAATATTCATATACTACATAAAAAAATATTTTTAAGGGAAGGAAACTCTTAGGGAATATTAAATATTTAAATTACACAATCCAAATCTTGCAGTTTTATATTTAAAACGTCGACAAAGACACGATGTAATCCAAATTACTTGAAGCGTTAGACACCAGATGTTTTAGAGGATATTTACAAAGGAGAGAAACTAATGAAGTTTAGGTACTATGTAGATCTTACATTATTTCTGCATAGAAAGCACCTACCACTACTAATTATTTCTAACTGCACTTTTTTTTTACTAATGTCAATAGTTATATAATTGAGACTCATGAGTCAGTAAGATTGCAACGTCCAGCGCCCAAAGCTTGAAAATCAAAATAACAAGCAGTTGCCGATCTGAGTTTCACAATTATAATTACTTATGTTACAGGAATGTATGTTGGTGAAACTTAAAGCCGTTATTTTTTTAAATGCACCGAGTTTTATGGGAACGATTTTGATGCTGGTAAAACCATTGATGTCAAAGGAGTTGTTTGATAAAATTCAGATTTATGATTCAAAGGCGGATTTGAGCCAAACAGATTTACCGGTACATGCATTTCCAAATGATAATGGAGGCAATGCATTAAGTCGCAAAGAACTAAGTGGTAAGTCGACTGTCGAGTTTTTTTAAGATTAATCACAAGCTTTTTCACTGTTTTATGTTCAAAGGATTTATTCCTATGGATGTCTCCATAGCGAACCTATTCATCCAGTGAAGAATTATCTTCACTATTATTGAATAGTCCGGTGGTTTGTGACATATTTCTTACTACTTTAGCTTCAAGACTTTAGGAGATATTTATTTTTTTCATATGTCTCACACAGCAATGTACGAAGTAATAGGATTTCTCTAAAATTACAGAGCAACTATTAAAGAAATTACAAAGTAACGAGCAATATTTCAAACAAGAAATTCTTAAACGAGTCAATGAATCATTGCGGCCATTTAAATCTCCAGTCGTTGAAGAGACTATGGGTGCTGGAAGTTTCAAGAAGTTGGACATCGATTAAATAGTGTTTGAAGCAGTTTCAAATGTTTAATTGATCCGCATTTTCCTGGACTTGTTTCTATTTTAAATTTTATCAGCTCCAAGAGGATTTTTTTTGTAGTATTATGTGCTATGTGCACGAATGAAATATTTAATAAATAAGACACCAGTTTTTAGTTGCCGCTTCATCTTCATCATCATCTGCCTTTATAGGTCCGATGCTGGATATATACTTCATAATAAGCGACAAAATGACCGATGTCCTCTACTCGCATTCATTGTCGAACTGAAGAACCATGTGATAAATCATAATAAAGATTATTTATTGGTTCCTAAGATTTTATCGTAGTTTCCAAAGATCTAATCTTAGGAACCAATCAACGTTGGTCTCCTGTGAAATTATATCGATTAAACTGGTCAGATTTTTTAAAATCGAATCTATTTTGATATAGGAATCACGTTTTTTCGGTTACGTTACCGCTTGCATTTTCAAACTAAACTTCACACTGAGTTCAAGTACCTACCGAATACGCCTCTAGCGAACTATGAAACGGCTAACTGCTACGTAAAAAGAGATGAAAATACAAAACGTATTTTTTACTCTCAATAAAAGCGAAAAATTGCTGACTATTCGGGTTGATTTTTGGTGCTTTTACGCTATTTTTTGAATCGATATATTTTTTGATAATTAATTTTTTGTGAGAGAAAGTGAAGAAGAACGCCGCATTGCACCCGAATTCGGCTGGCACGACCAAGGAGGTACCTCTCGTAAACACTGACTATGATGTAAGCGAGAGCATGAGAGTCACTAAAGTGACAGCTGTGCCGTCGCGCTCTCATGGACCATGGAGGCTGAAGGAGCAGAAAAGCAACGCATGTGCATGACCTGACTGACTGATGATGACTCTTAGAATCGTGATATCTCAGGAATGGTAACTGTTAGGAAAAAATCATTGATACCATGTTTGTAGATAATTTTAAGATCTACAACTTTGGTTTAAAGTTTTTTTTTTGATAAAACTTACCGTTTTCAAGCAAAATCAAAAAAACCTAAAATTTTGACCTTTGACCTCGAATAACTTTTTAAGCACACATAGGATCGATGGAGACTTTTAAAACTTGATTTGTAATGGCAAACTATAGGTCTCCACCAAAATTTGGCTTTCCGGGAATTTTTGTTATTTAACCACTTTTTTATGTCTAAGTTGACCCGACTAATATGTTTAAATTACTTATACCATAGCCCTCATGCCAATGACGTAAAACAACAATAATACGTGAGAAAAGTAATACTTATAAGTTCCTACTAGTGTAAAGCATATTGAGAAATATTTTTATTATGAAATATGTTTATGTATTATGACTGTATTTATTACCTTATCCCAAATTTTTGAAAGACAATGCCCAAAATATATGGAGCATGGTCCGCCTTAAAAGTAAACGTGCCCAGCATTGATACTTACATAGTTACATAGGTAAATCCACTTTTCGGTAAATTGATACTATGACTGATTAAATTCGATTAAAATATCTTGCGAATATAGAGATTAAAAATAAAACAAAAAAGTGCCTGCCAAATGTATTAGCAACGATATAACAACAAATTATGCATTGCACTTTTATTTTACTTTGGTATATACTGTTTATTGTTGAATTGTGCTAATAGTATTTATATCACGCCTAGGTTTCCCAGGGCTACCACCGGCACAGAGGCACAGAGTAAAAAGACGTTTACTTACTCATGTGCCGCAGGTTTTCAGGAAATTTTTAATTAAAAGTGGATAAATACCGATTTTCGGCATATTTGATCTTATACACATATTACACTCACAATTTTTTTTCCACAAATTATGCCATGGTGTCTAAAAAGTTATAGAAAATTCAAGTATTAAAATTTTTGCGATTTGATTTGTATCATGATAGAAAATATTTCAGGAATCTAGGAAATTCCAATTTATGGAGTAGAATATCTCAAAAATTTTATATGCTACATTTTTTGCTTATTATTTTCTCTGGGTTAGAAAGTCTAAAACTATAAACCTATAATATATTTGATTTTATGTATAAAAACCTGTAAACTATTGTAATAAACCCGCTAGAAGTAAGATTGAAAAACATATGTTAAGATTGAGAAACAAAACAAATGATCGGTTTGGCTGGTCAGTCGGCCGACTAGTTGGCTGAAGTACTAGTCGGCACATCTCTAATATAAATTAGTCTTCAATTATTATTACATTCTTCACGCTGTATTAAAAATGTATCTTACTACACAAGTTCATCACGGTTTACGATTTTTTATAAATGTTGCAGTTTAAACCCAAAGCACGCTGACATTTCGAAATCATGACGTAATTCATTATCATTTATGAAGGAAAATACCGTGAGGAAACCGGCATGCATAATCTTCATAGAAAGAAAGAAAGAAAGAAAAGTTTTTATTCAAAATAGAATTACAAGAATTACTTTTTGAACGTCAACAAATAAATCTACCACCGGTTCAACCCTAGCCCTGTCCTGAGAAGAACC
>LUGF01049259.1:114665-126620 GCA_001625245.1 Calycopis cecrops
AAAATTGACCCCTGTGGGACCCCCATTTCTATTTTAGTCCCGTTAGATCTTTTTTTATTTACCTCAACCCTTTGAGTTCTATTGTTTAAATATGAAGTCAATAGGTTGAGAGCTGAGTCTCCTATACCATAATGGTGTAATTTCCTGACCAATGTTTCATGCTCTACACAACCAAAGGCTTTGGAGAGGTCACAAAACACACCTAGCACATCCCGTGATTCCTCCCATGCCTCAAAAATAGAACTTAGTAAACTAACACCAGCATCTGTAGTAGAGCGTCCTTTTGTAAAACCATATTGCATTTCATGTAATAAATTATTAGTATTAAAATGAGATTGTAACTGATTCAAAATTATTTTTTCAAATACTTTGCTAAGAGTCGGTAGTATAGATATTGGTCTATAGTTTAAAGGATCACTAGTACATCCGGATTTAAAAAGAGGCAAGACTTTAGAGTGCTTCATTAGGTCAGGAAATACTCCACACTTTATACATTCGTTAAATATAACTGCTAAACATGGAGCAATTATGTCAATTATCGATTTTATAACTTTCATGGATATGCCCCACAAATCAGTCGTGTTCTTAGTATTTAACATTTTAAAAGCTAAAATTATGTCTTGGGGCTCGATTTCATGAAAACGAAAATTGACATCACATTTCCTTACATAATCTTTCAGTAATGATTCAGCAGCGGCAGGAGAGGATATTAAATTCTTGGTAGTTGAAATTGGAATGTCAGCGAAAAAATTCTCAAACACCGTCGCAACTTCTTCGTCAGACTTAACTAGTTTATCTTTGATACAAAGATGAAAATCAGAAGAGCGACTTTTGACTTTTCCAGTTACACTACTTATTATGTTCCAAGTAGTCCTTATCTTATTTTTGGAATTTATGATTTTATTTCTTATACACAAGGTTTTAGCAGCAAAACATACTTGCTTAAAGGTCTTTGAGTATTTTTTAACATAATTTTTAAAAGATTCACTATGATTGTATGTTTTTTCATAATATAGCTCATATTATAATCATGTCTGCTCTTGTAAATCCCTCTTGTTGCCCATTCATTAAAGTTACCTTTCCCAGATTGTAATCTGACTGTCTTAAAAGTGAAGATAGAATTATAATTAGTTCTTATTAGCTTAAATAGCTTACTAAATTCCAAATCTGGACTATTTGACTATTACAATGCTTGCATAATGTTCTCGAAGGTGTGGGAAGGATCCTAGCGTCATCGACTATAGCCTAATCTCTCCCATACTGAGAGGAGGCCTGTGCCCAGCAGTGGAACAGTAAAAATAATGTCAACCATTATACGTCAAGCCAGCTTGATGAATTAGTTATGTTACAAATATGAAAATTCAAAATAACGTTTCATTTCACGTAATAGTTTTGAAAGAGTGACTTCAAAAGTCAGTTGTACTCTTTTTTTTCCACTTCTGAAATCAGCATAAACTGGGACGTCACGAAGTAATTAGTTAATCATTTTATTTTCTTAATTTGTTTTCGCTAGTTTATTGTACACAAGAATTACACTAAATATCGTGAAATAATTTAAATTTATTAAAAATGACCAGAATAATCATTATTTTTATATTAAAATAATTTTATATCGATATATAAATTACGTCTCGTGCGACTCCTGATAGCGAATTTGGGCATCGTCCTTTTGTCAAAATATTTAAGATTCCCCGCCTGGCAACCCTAGATGGGGCTCTCTGTCTTGACTTCACTTCACTTGACTCAATCAATGAATGTTATTATATTTCTTCGCTTAAGGCACTTTCTGACAGGGACCTCTTCTATCTAGTCTGCTACCATAATAGTTTTTTACACATTTCGCCGTTTGCCTCTATTCTATTTTTACTCCAATGTATAGAGGGCCAATATTCATCTCTCAATTCTAACTCCGGTCTGTCCACAGATAACAATGTATTAATATCTAATAAAAAAAATAGTTACCGAATGGTTTTTTAACAACTTAGATGCATACAATCAGCATGACTATTTTGATGACTGCCGACGCCCACAAACATCCGCATAGAGGTTTGCCATCCTACCTCCTCTTTACTCCGTGGGCCACTGGAAACGTACACCGTATGAAACATGATAGCACAGCAACCACTTTTACGCCGATTTCATCTGAACAAGAGGTCCCTCTTTTCGATGCTGCTGCTGATGATGATGTAGAAAGGTACCACACCGGTCTTGCCCGACCAATTCAGTCGCAATGCAGCATCGCAGAACCTCTTACAAAGTCGTAATATAATTATGTTTGAATCGAAATATTGTATATAAAAATTTTATTACCGTTTACTTTTCGCTTTTTACCTTACCTGCCGCAGGAAAAGACTCGCTTAGCAATTATGTCTATTAAGGTTGCAGTAGGTACTTAGTAATTACGTAGGTAATTGCTGCCAGGCTCTAGTACTACGTTATGTAATTGTTGCATTTCCGTAATTGTAGCAGAGCTTGACAGAATTCTGTTGTGAACGCACGATTGGTGACAGTGCAAAAAAATTGGTAAGTAAATATCTTGTGATTTAATTAGTGATGTCAATGAATCTAATTTACAAATGGAAACTTTGTATAATAATAGTAAGCAGACCTCTATCAGAAAAAAATTCTGACATACTGGTAGAGTATATCTTAAAGTTATTCTTAACAGACGTTAAAAAGGAAGAGGTTTAACCTTAATGTGTGATTTTTCGTTAATGTGTGATTACGTCGTCATTTAGAGACTTATAAAATATTAAATTTTTTTTAAAGAAGGAAATTGTTAGAAAACCAAGAGTTGATATTCACCTTGATCAACTTGATAATGCAATCTCGGGAAAATAGAAGGAAATCCTGAAATTTAGTTATACTTAGACAGCTAGTTGTTTTCTTTCAAATTCTCATTAATTGATACTATAATTTCTGTCCTAACCAGGTCAGCTTGTCTTTTCACTTATTTTATTAACGCTTTTGTGAAACATTTCATTAATTACTTACAATAAAAATACTATAAGGCATTAAATATGATAAAAAATAAGTATTTTTTTTACAAAAAACTGACTTTAAATGAACATCGCACTAAATAGGTAATTTAAAATAAAGTAAATTGAATAATAGTCGGACATAAGACTAATAAGATTGGAGTCCGATTATCGTACGAGAACTACACTAAAACTTACAAAGTGAACTAAGTTTAACACAAAAATGAAAGTTTAATACAAAGTTTTTTCATCATAAATTTTTCCTTTATCTGCATTGCTTTGGCGGACTTCTCAAACTTACAAGGTACGGGAAGAACATACAAACAGACATACAACTATATGAAATATAAATATTATATATAATATTTATTAGTTAAAAAGTAGATCGACTTCAAAACATCACAATTTAGAAATAAACTAAATTGAAAATTTTAATAAAATTTTGTTTCATTTAATTTATGTTATTTTTTTTTTGTTGTTTTCGGAGTCGGATTGTATTTTATTTATTAAAATTCTATAGGCTTTCTGTTATTTCGGAAAAATATAATAACAAGAAATAAAAACGAACGAGCATTCGGAGCCGTCTGGTGACGCCTGTTGCCCATAAACCTCAGTGAAGGTCATCCAGGCATGTTGCCTTCTTCGCCTACTCCTTCAATGGGACGCCTGAAACTCACACAATGCTAGAAATGGTTTCTTAATGGTATAGGGAGGCAAACGAGCAGTTGGAGCCATTTTCATGACTACCGACACCCGTAGTCATCCGCATAGAGGTTATACAGATGCGCTACCCCCCTTTCTCCTCCCACCACTATGGGCCACCGGCTACTTACGAACCGCACGAAACTCTACAGCACAGCTGTCACTTTACGCCGGTCTCGTGTAAGCGAGAGGTACCTCCCCGGTCGGGCAGGCCCAATTCGGCTGCATGCAAGCATGCAGTGTGGCACTATTTATAGGGTAGTAGGTAGGTAGTGCGTAGTTGCCACTTCGTGGCGATATTGTATGGTCAAGTTTACCTCTCAACTGTAAGTTTGTTACTCTGTTAATTAAAAATGTACAATGGATAATTTACCTTTTTAGGAAAATGTCTTTAAAAGTTCAACCAATTTCGTTAAAAGATGAATATGCCAAACACAAGAATATAAGTCCAGAAGATATCAAGCAACTGCGGGAATGGCTAAAGACCCAGCCACATTTACCAGAAGAACATATTACAGGTACCTATTTATTACATGATTTTTGTCCTACCTCCTTTAAAATTTTACATAATTACAACCTGACTATTAAATGAATCATTTCGACTCCAACCAATGACTCCACTCACTCTATCTATACAAGCTTACTTTATGGTCACCGGCCAAATTTTCAGGTTTGGATTTTCAGATTCCATTTAGGAATTAAAAAAATAATTAGATATAATTACTTTGTCCCATGTTATAAACATATTTCTTGATCCACGTGGCATCTGAGTCGCGATCACTGACCTTGAAGTCGATACATTTCGTGTGCGAACAACGATCGATGTATTTTTAAGGACAATTTCAAATCGATTTTTATTTAACAGAATGTACAATTAGACTACAAAATTTAAAACAAACCCTTGGAATGATGTTTATTTCCTTGATTAAAAATTTGGCCGGTGACCAAAAAGTAACCCTGTTTATTCAACGTTAATGTTACATCCTGAACTGTATTGGAGGATTCTAATGTACGAGGTTGAGGTAATTAAATCCAACTATATCACGCGAGTGGCACAATTTTTTTATACATCAAAATATATTTTATATATTTGGGTGTTTTGTTTTTTAATTACATTTTATTTGTTCAACTGTTGATATGTTAGTAGTCCATATACCGACTGAATGATCTTAGCAATTCAGTTGATTAGAAACGGACTGAGAACCAGTTAATGAAAATATTATTTAAAAAAATGAAAATAAAATATTTCTTTCTTGTAATGGTGTCTAATAATTAATTATTATAGTAAACCTAGTAATATGTAGTAGACTTAGTAAGCACTAGTAACTTATTTCTAATACGATGTGAACATTTACGTAAGCGACAGTTTGTTCCTAAGTTAACTTTGCTAAGTTAACTCTAAACCCGTTGTTCAGTAGCAGTTTCAAACGTGCTTACAGATTTGGATCTTATCCTGACTTACTTCTGCTGCGAGACAAGTGACTTGTTCAGCAAACAAGTTTTAGACCTGCACTTTACATTACGGACGCTTTACACTAAATTCTGCCAAGATCGACATGTTGACGACACGGTTGTAGAGACTTTAGAAAACTTGTGAGTATTTTCTGTGTCAAGATTTGATGTTGAGATTGACCTTCAAGCGGGCGCGGGGTAATTTGTAATCATGCGTAACCTAATCGATGTATCGGACATTAGAGATATAAACCACTAATTAATTAATTATTTTGGCAAGGAAAAGTTAAAGTAACACAAAAATTATAATTTCAAATAACATAAATATTTTTTTAATTAAAAATATTTGTCAACAAAAAATCCTCTCATATTGTTTTGACATACAAGGTCAAAATAATGATATTTATCATTTACTTTCCCTAGTTTTCATTCAAGCATTAACATTCAATGTATTTTTCATTATTTGCAAATATAGATGTAATGAGTCATGCAAATATATTTATGGCTGGGCTTAATTTTCAGCCTCCTTTGCATTACTGTAATTATTTCTTGATTTATAGCCAGCATCAACAGAGCTCTTATAACTAAGCGACAAATATTAGCCGAATGGACCAGCCTGTTTACCTTTATATTTGAATAAAAAGGAGCAAATTATTATATTTATTAAATTATTTAATTATTAATTATTATATTATTTATATTTGTATATTTTATATTCATGCGATGAAGTCTTAAGTTAGCCCTTTTTATCTGGCCTTCTGTCATCATCCAAACTGATTATAGATAAATAGAACATTTAATGAGCAAATACGCATTAATTATTGGTGGTGTAAATGACCCTTAGATACATGTTTTTTTATTAGTTAGCTGATCGGGAACATACAGCGTGTATAAAGTAAGAAAAAGCTATAAAAATTTCCAAGGCTATTATTGCTCTGATTGATTTGATTTTTGTTGTGTAGCCGGAAAATATACACTAAATATTATGTGGTTTCATTTAATGCCTCTCGCTTTTATCAACCTTGTATATAAAAAATAATGTTTGTCTGTATGCTCTTTTTAGAATCGTAAAATATGCATTTAATAAAATATCATGTGATGATCTTTGCAGTTGTTGTAGACGAGTCCACGAAGATTTCTGAGTTGGTACGACCAATTTTCAACAGATGACGCCACTCAACTCAACGAACTTCTTATATTATTACTAGTTTATGCCCACAGCTTCGCCCGCGTGGATTTCGGACCTCAAAAATGGAGTTATTATACATATGGTTTATATGTATAATAACTCCATTTTTCTCTTGAATCACTCTATGTATTAAAAAATCTGTTGCGTAATTTTAAAGATCTAATCATACAGACACACAGACGCCGGAAAGCGACTTTGCTTTTGTATGTAGTAAAGCTGTTGGTGTAGTAGCAGCGCGCGCAGGGTATTGCTAGTATTTTATGTTCTAGCTTTATATTTTGCTCAACATTTGAGATTGGTTAGTTTTGATTTTAGTAAATTATGTTATCAGTATAATACGAGTATCATGTAATTATCATATGGCTGCAAAGTTATTTACATTTCAATTTGTTATTTTAATAAACTTCTTTTGGTATATGACCTTAAAAGATACGTGTCATACACATACGTTTTACACGTATGTTTTCTACGTAACGGTGCGGGACTACAGATTTTAGTGGCTGCATAGGTACTTAAAACTTGTAACTCTAACTTATTTTTCTAACTTCTTTATAGTCTATATATATTCCTGTGTGTTGTTATTTTCAATAGATTCGACACTCTTTGTCCAGTATTAATACTTTGAACGTTTCTTACCCATTAAAATTTGTCACAAAGATATAAAGGTCTTTGATCAGTAATAGCTTGAAAGATATAAAAATATAATCGAGAGTACCTTATGTGGAGTCTCCGATTGGGGTCGGGACAATTTAGTCCAGTTCAACCCCTCCAAGACACAAGTTTGTGCGTTCACCGCTAAGAAAACCCCATTCATTGTGGCCCCTCAATTCCAAGACACGACTCTTACCATCTCCACCTGTATAGGTATCCTTGGTGTCGACATATCCAGCGACGTCCAGTTCCGAAGCCACCTAGAAGACAAGGCCAAGCTGGCATCTAAAAAACTCAGTGTGCTAAACAGAGCGAAGCGATACTTCACAGCGGGGCAGAGACTGCTATTGTATAAAGCGCAAGTGTGGGGACGCCACATGGAGTACTGTTCCCATCTCTGGGCGGGAGCGCCAGCATACCAGCTTGGGCCTTTTGACTCGGTCCAAAGGAGAGCTGTGAGACTTGTCGACGATCCTATACTTACGAGCGGTATCGAACCTTTAAGTCTAAGGAGAGACTTTGCTTCCTTATGCGTGTTCTACCGCTTGTATAATGGGTTGTGTTCCGAGGAATTGTTTGACATGATGCCCACGGTCACTTCCTATCACCGCACCGCTCGCCATCGACAGGGAGTTCACGCTCACACATTGGAGCCCAAATGGTCCCGTACAGTTTCTTTTTCAGAGGAACTTCCTTCCACGGACCCTCCGATTGTGGAATGAACTCCCTGCCGAGGTTTTCCCAGAGGGCTACAATATGGGGTTCTTCAAGAGGGGAGTCAATAGGTTCCTAAAGGGTCGGCAATGCGCATGTGATGCCCCTGGTGTTGCAAGCGTCCATAGGCTACGGTAACCACGTACCATCAGGTGTGCCGTATGCTTTTTTTGCCACCATCGTGGCATATAAAAAAAAATATTCCTATGTTGTAGTGGACAGGGCTAAAACTTCATTTTCGCAAGGTCAATGACGATATTCAGTGCTTTATTATTATATAACTTACAGGATTTTCTTGCCAATTAATGAAAGCGACGACGGCGAGCGTTACATGTTTTGTGCTCTTCGGAAGTCTGAACCTAAATATTTTAACCTCGTTAACGCCGGGCGAGTGTTGTTGATGATTATAGACCTATGGCAATATGAAGATGGTACATGGCCAGGGTATGTCTATTTAAGTAATACATGTAACGGGATTTTTTTATTATCGATCGGGTGTTACACAATTGAGTAACATCCGATCTAAAAATGTGTGTAATTACACACCCGAGGTGTTAAGCCTCGGGTGTGTAATTGAGTAACATCAGGGATGTAACTCAATCGTCCAGATGGGATCACAATATCCTCGCATATTTTGATTCTATCTGGACTATTATTCATCTTGATCATGATTGTTTTTGGTTAGTTGGTTGCAAAAGGGGAAAGGCCGCTTTGCCATTTGTTAAAAAAATAAAAAGCTTAATTCGAAATAGGATTTTACACATTTCATTTTTTAACTCTACCACTGGATTTAGCCTAGTCCTGTCCTAAGTATTTTATGTTATGAAAGATTGAAATTTCGATCGTAGATGATTACAATAATAACTAAAGTAAAGTATCCAATTATTTTGTAGTCGGTAATCATCTGAAATACTGATCAGACCTTAAAAATTATTTAACTAACATAAATCTACGTCCGGAGTGACCTAGACTATATTTTATTATGATCGTACGAAAAAAAATTAATTGTACGCAGGTGAAACTACAAATAGCTAGTGATTAAAACATTACAGACCATTATCGACTATATTAGTCGAAGATGATAAAGAAATTTGAAAATTTCGTATACAGTAGTAGCCTGTAGGTATAATAGTTAATCAATAAAAATAAATAGCAATTGATAAATATAGATATTTGAATATAGCACATTGATAACAACCGTCTTTTTATAGCACATTTCAAGCGAAATGTAATTTTGTTAACTTTTATTAGTTGCCATACACATTGGTACGAAATCCTCGATGTGAGAGTCCGACTCGCTCGTAGCCGGTTTTTTATTTTATTTCTCTTAATTACAGGTTTAATTTGGTACTTGACTTTGAATTGGCTGTCGTTGGACATATAGCGAGACTGGAGATATGGGCACTAAAACAGATTTTATTCTTTCTACAGGTAAATATAACACGAATTTATCATATACTATATATTTCATTTTTTTTTATTGGGATTTACACTCTTAATATTTAAAATTATACACAGCCAAACTTTCAGTTGCGTACTGTAGTTTCAATTAATTATTACGTGGCCTTATATCTATCTCATATTTTTATTTATTAGTAACGAGTAAGTTATAATTACAATAATAACAAAAATAAAATTATCCATCAGTCCTAATCCTTACATTTGTAATTAAATAATTAAATGCAATTAATTTATTAGTGTTATTCTTACTTTAACTTTTTAATTATTATCATTTAGTCAGCATTGAGATATATTATATTTATTTAATCTAACTAGGCATGCGAGTTCAAAATTACGCCCCGAAAACGTTAAAACGTGTCTATTTTCCGACATTCCGTACCTCTAAGGTAAACCCTAAGATTTACCAAGTGTATGGTGGAAAAAGTAGACGATGATCTGGTATCATTTCGGAATTTTACCTTTTACAATTGGTAAATATTAAATTATTTTTATTCCAGGAATGTATGTTGCTGAAACTTAAAGCCATTATTTTTTTAAACGCACCGAGTTTTATTGGAAAGATTTTAATGTTGATAAAACCATTGATGTCAAAGGAGTTGTTTGATAAAATTCAGATTTTTGATTCTAAGGCGGATTTGAGCAAAACTGATATACCAATACATGCATTTCCTAGAGAAAATGGAGGCAATGCCTTAAGCCGTAAAGAACTTTGCGGTAAGTGGAAATAACATATAATTTGTTAATCTCTGACTTTTTACTGTATGAAGCAATTCCATATATCTCGGTACGTCATGATATTAAGTAGTCAAGTTATAGTAATATAGCCAAGATTGTAGACACTGAGATTCTATCGGCATGAGTGCTGCAAAGTCTACTGTCAAAGACTGGAATCAAATATAAATTAGGATTATGACAATATTATTATATTTTTAGACTGCCTCGTGGTCTAGTGGTAAGCGTGTTCAACTACAGACGTGAGATTGTGTGTTCAAATCCCGGGTCGCACCAAAAGTTGTTTTTGGGACTTTTCAATTTCTAATAACAGTCCGGAATCAGGAAGTTGACGGTGTTACACCCACGTTCAGCCGTCAGTCTTGTCGGATTGCCGTCCCATCAGAATATGAGAATGAGGGAATAGAGAGTGCACTTGTGTCTGCGCGCACACTTGTGCACTATAATATGTCCTGCGCATCTGGCTCGTTTCTAGAGAGACGGCTGCCGTAGTCGAAATCGGCTGGGAGGATATTATTATTATACTCTTGTTCGCTCGTGAGTCTTCTGTGATAGCCTGTTGCTGAAAGATCTTCACAACTCAAAAAAAAAAAAACTAATAGGTGGCTACTATATTAATGGAGCTTAAGAGGGTATTAGGGCTTAAGACGTATATCTGCGATTTCCACACACACTATATACGAATTATTCGATTTTCTCTATAATTACAGATCAAATAGTAAAGAAATTACAAAGCAACGAGCAGTTTTTCGAACAAGAAAATCTTAAACGAGTCAACGAATCTTTGCGGCCGTTCAAATCTCCAATTGTTGAAGAAGCTATGGGTGTTGGAAGTTTCAAGAAGTTGGACATCGATTAAACAGTGTTTGAACCAGCTTCAATTTTTTTTAAATTTAAAACCCAGCTTTACTGGCCAAAAATTGTAACTGTAACAAGCTGTAACTTCATAAACTCCACATTCTAGTCAAAATATCCGGCATGGTCGTTATGTTGCTCTAGGAACAATGGCTGAAAAGAAAAAGTGCCATCACACCAAACATAATGCATAATCTTTAACCTGGTGCATTCAAACGGCTAAGTAAGAAATTTAAATAAATTGATAGGTTTTTTAAGGTTTATAAAGTAGGAGCATATAGAGTAAGGGCATGTAGAGGTTTTTTGAAGTAGGCTGGTGGGTGACCCAGAGAGGAGGAAGTGGATAGTGGCCCACCCCACAGACGACGGGTGGGAGTGCGGCTAATGTGTTATGTTGTCTCTCTAACTAGGGCGAAGGGTTTGGATGGGAAACTACCTTCATTGCACGGTCACGACGTCGGTTCGATTTTTTGTACGTTGTCAAATGATCTTCCTATTTTCTGGATAACTCCAGTCCTTTGAAAAGGACTGATCAGTCACCAAGGTGCCTTGTTGCTTAAAGATCTGAGTCCCCTCAATAAAGACGGCCGATGGAATCCTCGGGGTTTTAGTGGGTTTATCCATTAGTTTCAAACACCTACCGGTTTCCTCCCTGGTCCGATTGCATTAAATAAATGGGTTCCTGCGATACCAAATTCTGAAAGTTAGGGCATGTAGTTAGTTCATTGTTGAGTTACGGCATGTAAAGTGACCATGAATGAAGCTCGGCTCAACGTGAGACCTGATAACTTTTTTACAATTGAATACAATTAAACTTATTACATGCAAATGGTTTAGGGAATTGTTTACAATGGGAAAACTTGGAATATTTATTAGTTTACAATGTGCTTGATTATCTAGAGCTTAGTTGCTTATGTCTACCAGGTAAATTTAATATGCCTGTTATGCTAGTATGTTAGTTTTTAGATGTTTTGTGTTTTAATTAATTAATTTATTTCAATTTACAATTCTTGTACTTACAGCTTTATTATTTATTTAGTCCACTACTTCATCCTATTGAGGATTTTTGTTACATTATTATTTGTAATTTTTATTAGGGTTTATGATGTCACAGACCAACGCCGTCCACGACCATCAAGGTGAAAAATGATCAAGGTGAAAAAAAACTAAGATGTGAATAAATAGTTATTTTATTCCAGTATGGATACGAATGGAGGAGAC
>LUGF01049259.1:131884-145980 GCA_001625245.1 Calycopis cecrops
GAATAAATACTTACCCTGTATATATATATCTCAATTTCGCCGTTTGTGTCGCTTAATACATTTTGCCTTTCACCCGTCAATATGTATATAAATCCTTGTATCCAGGTCTATAGAGTACCTACTCATGTCTATCTTCAGAGAATGAAATTTTAAAGAATCCACTATAACATTTGGCTGCGCAGCAATGCATATTTTTAAAATCCCACATTATTCGAAACAATGCTCTATTTCGTATAATATTTTACTACCGTTTACACTTCTTATACCTAATTCACCTATCTTAGGATAAGACTCGCTTATTAATTATTTTGTTTATAGTGAGGCTACTAGTGCTAGTTTTTGTTATGATTAAAAATGCTCAAACAGAGTCTTATTGAAAACTTCTGTCTTCGCAGTGCTTGACGGAATTTAGTCGTAGACGGACGATTCGTGATTCAAAATAAAATTGGTACGTAAATATTTTTTTGTTAAGGATTGTTTTGAAAAAGTGACTGGCGAAATTGGGCCTAGCTATTACAGGATTTATATTATTTTAATTGTTTCTTTCTATTGTCACTTTGGAATATATTTTTATCATATTAATGTCATACTTTTGGAAAAATGGTCGGTTAACTACTACTATTGATTGCAATTTATGTCATAAACATCTATGTTCAAACACATACTGTTTTTGTTTGTGAAGAATATGCTCGAAAAATATAAGGATTATACGTTATACTATTTAACTCGTTAAAATTGCTTAGAACAAAATAGATTCTCCCCTTCTCTTATTTCAAATATATCTAAAAATCCCTTCTAAATCCGTTCGTAATCCAATCCTTTTGCATACTCCACTTATCAGCACCAATTATAGACAAAACTCTTTCTTCGTCAGATCTTTGAAAGAAATTAATAAATTAAGTGACATTCCAGAATTAGACTTCGACTTATAACACCTCAGTCTATTCTCTAAAAAAAATTACAACAAAGCATTGGTTTTACGCTATTCTCTAACTATAGTTTTTTTGGCTTTTATACTACTTCGATTGAATGTTAAGTGCATGCAACTATTAATACTCTTTTATTTTTTAGCATCGTTTTTATGCTTTTGTAATATTTTAGCAATCGTATGTGAAAACTTATAAATGGTGAATTGTTTTTTGTATATAGATTTAACTGAAGCATTGTGTCACTGTTTGTTTTCCAAATAAAGTAAAATAAAATAAAATAAAATATATACATTGTGGTTAACATATGAGCGCAATTACTAACAAACAAAAAATCTTATCATAGCCATTTTTTTGTGGCAACCCTATCGGTAAACGTTCACAAACACATTTTGGTAAGAGGTAGTGCCACACTGCATGCTTGCATGCAGTAGAATTGGGCCGGCACGACCGGGAAATCGGGAATGTACCTCTCGCTTACACGAGACTGGCGTTAAGTGACAGCTGTGCTGTCGCGTTTCGTGCGGTGTGTAAGTAGCCGGTGGCCCATGGAGGTGGGAGGAGAAAGGAGAGCAGCGCATCTGTATAGCCTCTATGCGAATGATTGTGAGCGTCGGTAGTCATGAAAATGGCTCCGGCTGCACGTTTGCCCTCGTATACGAGGGCAAACGTGCAGCCATATGATATATCATAAAAAACATTTAATTTCCTAAAATACAATTTTCACTTGGTTAATAGATGAGTGAAGGTCGTTCTTACTTCGTATCCTCTACTACCACTAATAATAATAGTCTTGGTTTCACTAAATTATCATGAACTTTAATGTGCAATTTTAGATAGTTTTTTGGAATTAAATCATTGTTGCATATATCAGCACACTGTAAAGGAAAACTTCATGAATTTTTTACAGTGTGTGTTATTGAAAGACAACAATTTATTTATCACGATTTCTTCGAGAAAAGATATATTATGTAGTAATAAAATACATATTTTATTTCCATTTCACAATGACATTCGATATTAAACTGTTAAGGGATGATTAAAGCAAAAAAAAAGATCTAGATTCGACAAACTGTGTGAAAGCGTTTTATACTATTTCCTGAGAAGAAAATAATTTATCACTAAGCAAATTGTCCAAATCACGAAAAAAATGGTATACGTTAGAGTAAGGTCGCATAAGCGAATACGGAGGGTGAAGAATGGATTCTAATTTGTTGGCAGTTCCTGTAGAGGTAAAATGGTTTAACGTGCTGTATGAGGTCTCGTGTTATCATCGAGCAATAATAAAGCAATAATCGATTCATGAGATGGGGATGTATCACTTCCTATTTAGAAAGATTAATAATACTTCACACTATAAAGTATGGTAACGGGTTTGACAATTCGGCCGAATATCATTATACATTACCATGGTCACATATTTTCATATTATGATATTACAACTAGTCAGTTATATGCAAGGGTGCTTATAAATTTCTTTTCAACACAAGTTATCGTTAGACTGTTAAAACAAGGGACTAAAACTATTTCAATAGTACTATTTTATTTTATATTAGTAGTATATTTTATTATCATTATATTCATTATTACGATGTGAAATAATAATTTCATGAAATTCCGAAACAAATAAATATATATAGGTGCCACTTTACTGCGTTATCATTGAGCGTGTACCCTTACTGACAACGAACAAGCAAAACCTTACAATAAAAATATAATGTACATGTAATAAAAATATTCAACAGATTTCTTGTGCCAAGGCAACCTTCTTTTATTAGTATTAATACCATTTTCAGGAATATGTCTTTAGAAGTACAGCCTATTCCGTTAAAAGATGAATACGCAAAACACAAGAATATAAGACCAGAAGATATCAAGCAACTGCGGGAATGGCTAAAGACCCAGCCACATTTACCTGAAGAACATCTTACAGGTAACTTTTCACTGATCTTCTATTCGTGTTCATTCTCTTAACAGTATGTAATTATTACGATGAAGCGAAAGCACACTGTAATTTTACACTGGTATTGTGTGAGCTACAGGACAATTTGGCTGCAATGTAGCAAGGTAATACCAGAGTACAACCAATTTTGCATTTGTTGTTCATAAAATACCAACTTCGTATTAAAGTAACACCAAATGTTTCATAATGAGTATCTATTTAATAATTAATTGTTGCTTATATGTAAAAAACGGTAAGGTAGGTGGAGTAACCACCTAATTATTCAAGGAAAATATTTTATTTTTCGTTTACTTTAATCACTGTACTGCAAAATATATTTTATTCAAACACCAATTAAATCCCAATGTTATATTTATTAAATGTATCATTATTAAAAGTAATGTTTATCTATATTTATATTTTTGTACTTATTAATCATTGTTAAACAAAAATAAATAAAAACATCGAACACAGTGTCTTATAATGTACATTTAGGTCACTAAATATTTTTTTATCATTACAACAAATAAGCACATATTGCCTCCTTGTTAGACGTATCATGATCACGAGAAAACACCATAAACATATGAAAAATACCTCGGTTTTGACCTATAAAAAAATTATAACTTTTTATCACGGCGTGTGAACGTTTAACTCCCGCTAAATCATGAGACAAAGCGCAAATTATTGAATGAAATAGTGTTATAATTTAATATAAAATAAATAGTTAAAATAGTGTTGGCGTTACTTCTATCTACCTGTATTGTGGTTATTTTACGGGTTTTAACACGATAATAGTTATTAAAGGTACTAGTGAAAACATATACCTTTGCTCGACGTTTCGACTGGGTTACACCAGCCGTGGTCACGAGCCGACTGATTCGAAGTGATGACAGCTGCTGTGACGTGAAGTTTAATGCAAATACTACCCCCATTATAAATGAAGAAATAGGCGCATATACCGTCACTTTGTCCGATTTATATTATATATTCGAAACACCACGGCACACACAAGTCACTGTATCCGCAGCTTGATCCGACGGTAGATCCCGAGTCTTAATTTTGTTGATCACTGGGTTAATTATATAGATAAAAAAATAATTTAAAACCATCCTCCCGATTGAAAGTTTTATTCTTTTTTTATTTCTATAGCTTCCCGGACCATCCTTGGATAGTACTGACGTTCGGTGGAGAGGATTTTGGGTTTGTGGAACTGTATCCAGTGATTGGTACCTGAGATTAAAAGGTGTTCAGCTATGGCGGATTTATTCGTTTGAAGATTCTTAACTGCAGCTATATGCTCCTTAATCCTCTCGGCTATTGTGCGTTTGGTTTGGCCGATGTATGAGCTTCCACAGCTGTAGCTAATTTGGTAAACACCGGTAGTCTGTAAGGGAAACGTGTCTTTCGGTGTACGTAATAGGTGAGCCACTTTAGACGGTGGTACAAAAACTGTTTTTAATGACAATTTTCCCGACGTTATGCCAATTTTATCCGTCGATCCCTTTACGTATGACAGGAAAGCTGGTTGCCGGTTTACCACTGGAAACTTCTCCCTCTTCTTGCGTATCCACCTTTTCTCATTAACTCGATAGCCATTCCTCCATAGTACCTGGTTCACGTGCCTCATCTCTTTATCGAGGTGTTCTGGATCACTGAGATCCAAAGCCCTATTTATGAGCGACGTTACCACGGACTGTAGGTGCCTAGGGTGATGATGAGAGGTAGCATGCAGGTACCTATGTGTGCGCGTCGGTTTTCTGTACACAGAGTGCGCTAAACTTCCATCAGAACGTGCTGCTACGAAAACGTCCAGAAAAGGTAGTGATCTGTCTTTTTCTATCTCTACAGTAAACTTGGTATTAGGGTGGATAGAATTAAGATGGTGAACATATTGTCTGACTTCATCTTTAGTACCTCTAAACACGCAGAAAATGTCATCGACGTACCTTTTCCAGAGCTTGACTGCTGAGGAGTTGTTACTAAGTACTTTCTCTTCGAAATGTTCCATCCAGATGTTGGCTACGAGTGGCGCAATAGGGCTTCCCATAGCGGCTCCATCCATTTGAAGGTAATACTGCCCTTGAAATACGAAGTAACTCCCCTCCAAGCAGTGTTTAAGCAGAGCAATATAGTCCTCAGACAGCCCACTATCTCTTAGTTTATCTTTTAACACTTCAAGACAATCATTTAATGGAACATTTAAATCACAAATGATAATTCTATGTTAGTTTTAGTATTTGGAATCTTGACAAAAAGGGTATCGTTTCCATGATCAATTACATCCTCTGTTTTTATTTCTTCCTTACCTTTTTCCTTTTTCCTTTTTCCACTTTTTTAATTCATTATAAGCCTTTGTGTATACAATTATTCTTGATTTCTTAGGTAGTAAACTCAGTGTAAGAGTTTTTGCTTTCTCTACTATTCCTTCTGGATTTATTTCTTGGCTGCATTGCTCACTCGATTCACTGGTACTCATTTTCAAGTTATAACTTATCCACAAGAATTAAATTAATATGAGAATTCTGAAGACAAAAGCGATTCTAAACGCAATGTTATAAATAGAATATATAAAATACACATGAAGGTTGTTAACATTCACGTAGTTCGTTCAAGCGGATTAATCACACTTGTGTTAAAAAATAGTGAACGGTACGCGGGAGATAAGGCGGCGATTACGGCACGCATCGTTTTAACGCTAAAACCGTGCCGTAATCGTCATTTTACCTCCCTTGTATCCTAAAATACTATTCCATGGTTTCATTATCAAGTCCTTACGGTACCTACGTACTCACCAAAAGGCAAAAAAGGTGTCATAAGTCTATAGATTATTTTTTAAATGAAATGAACGTTTTAAACATGATTTCAGATCTGGATCTCATCCTGACTTACTTCTGCTGTGACACAAGTGATTTGTACAGCAAACAAGTTTTAGACCTGCACTTTACGTTACGAACGCTTTACTACAAATTCAGCAAAGATCGATATGTCGACGACACAGTCGTAGAAACTTTCCAAAACATGTGAGTATTTTCATGAAAGACTTTAGTAGACTTTAAGGGCACGGCAATGCAATCAAGCCGAGGGCGAAGCAAAACCACGTGACCACCTGGCCTTTCCCACCGGTATTTTTGCCATAACACTTCAGCTAATCTATTCGTCAAAATATACATGCATTTCCAAATTATTTATCTAGATTTGAAGTGTTTAAGTAATCCAGAATACTCACAAATAGAATAGTTGGTACTTTAACGCTTTTGATGTAACATATTGTTACTTTTTCTCGCCGGTAGAACTTGAGACCATCCATTTAGTTCTAACATGGACTTACTTGACATTGTATTTTATCTTTTGGCCAGTACTCATACGATAAACAATTATTATTCTAATTCTTACTTTGATCATCCGGAGGTACTACTTCGGTTGCGATAGTCCTGTTAGTTAGGTTGTAAATGTTTGTTACTGTTGGTAGTCACTGAAGGCTCTTATTGCCCGTTTTTTATTTACATGACTAGTAAGTATTATTCTATAATTTACAGAATTTTCTTACCAATTAGTGACAGCAAAGATGGCGTACGTTACATGTTTTGTGCCTTGCGGACGTCTGACCCAAAATGTTATGACCTTGTTAATAGCGCACGAGCAATGATTATGACCCTAGACCTATGGCAATACGAAGACGGTACTTGGCCCGGGTATGTCTATTTTATTATACTCATAATAGGGTTTTTAGTTGTTACTATATTGAAAGTTAAAATCACATTTAGGAAGGCCGAGTGTTAATCAATTATATAGATAAATTCACAGTATCTTGGGATGTTGTGATTCTATTGGAGTTGGTTAATGGAGTGTAACAGTGAACATTCACTAAAAAGCTAAAAGTTTTATTCACAGTAGAATATAATAAAATCTGTTTTGGTATGTTCCTTAATTGTACCATTGACACTGATTCAACCTTCAAGACTAAGGTTCGTTGGTCCTAAGATTTATAAAAAATAGTACTGTTCTGAGTATAAAAGAAATGGAATTTCAATCGTGGAATTCACTGCTTCGCATTCGTTTTCCACAAAAATATTACTATTTGAAAGTATTGAAATTAATCTGTTAATATTGACTAAGGTACCATATGAGACCATAATATTATGGTTAGGGTCCAAATCAGCTATTACTAAGCCCCGCGACTGTCGGTCCCTCCGTCTATTACACGACTATATCTCTGAAATAAAATGAAATGAAGTAGATAGAACAGTAATAGATGGACATTTGAAAAAAATAAATAAATGGCGTTACTATGTAGTTCCAATAACTATAAATATTGGCAATTATATCATATTATATTAAAGAAAAAATTATCACAAACTTATGTGGAATAATAATTGTTGGAAATTAAGTACAATAATATTTATTTTACCAACATTTATAAGTTTTTATCCTTTCGTAGGTACGGAATTTGGCAGGTTTTTTATTTAATTTTTATTAATTTCAGATTTAGTTTAATAATTGACCTTCAAATGGCTGTTGTTGGACACTTAGCGAAATTAGAGATATGGGCACTAAAACAGATTATATTTTTTGTACAGGTAAATATCATAAATATATCTTTTAATATTGAAATATTTTTGTAAATCTACATTTCATGGTATGTCCATCACAACACCAGAGAACGACCCAATTGTTATCACTGCCCAGTGCGCGGAGATAATGGAAGATGATCTTACCGAGGCCATTAGCACCGCGGCCTTCTGGACAGGCCAATAAACCATAGGCCAATGGTGTTGCAGGATGTGGCAAAATAACTTGGATAGTTAAAAACTTCAATGAGAAGAAAGATGTCATAACCACTACCATAATAATGGCTTCGCAGCTGTCAGGTTCAGACGAAATTCTCGTCATTGGGGAAATAAACCAGTTGCCTAATATTGACAGAGACAGTCTCTTCAATCTAAGGTACTGTCGTCCAAGTCTGGTAGCATCCATGAACCAGAAGTTGTTATGCACGCATCAAAGGCCCATGAACGTAGCGTTTGCTCTTAGAGAAATCTATACTGGGATTTACGCGTCGGACGACTCACTGAAGCTTAAGAACTACACCAGCTCACTAATACCCACAAACCCTCCAAATACAGAGAGTGAGAGAAAAGAACGCTAAAATATCAGGGACATGAAGGTAGGAATGGATAAAGTGTTCTTACGATAGACGAAGCTCAGGCTCTAATCCAAACATACTCATAATTTACAGTATGGATGTGACGTCAGACATCGCTAACACTCAAACACACATAATATTAGATGATGATCTTCAAGCAGTTGCAGGTATTATCACAATGAAAATTATATTTCTTCCAGGAGTGTATGCTGCTGAAACTTAAATCCATTATTTTTATCAACGCACCGAGTTTTATGGGAAAGATTATGATGTTGATTAAACCATTGACGTCAAATGAGTTGTTTAGTAAAATTCAGATTTATGATTCAAAAGCGGACTTGACCAAAACAGATATACCGATACATGCATTTCCTAAAGACAATGGTGGCAATGCATTGAGCCGTGAAGAACTCTGTGGTAAGACGAAATAATATAAAACCTATCATTTCTATGATTAATCTCAGTGTTTCGCATAGACACGCAAGTCCAGTGCGAGTCCATTTAGTGATGATTGTAATCTATACATATAATAAAACAGTAAAATCCGTGTGTCTGTACATCCTACTTTCTACTAATTAGTAAATTATAAATGTGAAAGTTTGTGTTTGTTTGTATGTTTGCTACTCCTTCAAGCAAAATCTGCTGAACCGACTTTCATGAAATTTGGCACACACATAGAGAGTAGCTTGGATTAACACATAGCATAGTTTTATCCCAAAAAAACGTTCTCATGGAATGCTATGGGATGATTTTCTAATTTTCATGGGATAGAAATTTACGTGGATAAAAACGCGGGGTGCAGCTAGTTCTACTAATATTATAAATGCGAAAGCTCGTATGTTTATTTGTTTGTTACTTCTTCATGCAAAAACTACTAAACCGATTTTAATGAAATTTGGCACACACATAAAGAGTAACTTGGATACATAGGATAGTTTTTATCTCGAATAAATGTTCCTATCCTATGAAAGTTACGCTGGTAAAACCGAGGGTCACAACTAGTCGAATTTATTTACGAAAAACTACCAATTAATTTTTCCTGCGATTGTAAAATAGTATTAGAACATATTTTAATGTTTATTAATTTTTTTGTCTGTCTGTTTGTTCGTTTGTCTGTTTGTCAAGGTAAATTTCCGAAAGTAGTAGATGGATTCGAATGAAACTTTTTGTGGTATATAGATACTAAGGCTGGTCAACATCTAGAAAACATTTTACTGCTGTAAAATCGCTCATTCCTACGGAAAATCGAAGTTTCAGCACACACCACGCAAACAATAACAAATCACTTTGATTACTATAGAACTACGTTACGCGAACCAGGTCGCAGGCACTAGCTAGTAACTAATAAGTGGCGAATCAAAATAATTTAGTAGTCACTAAGTCGTGATTTTTTAAGCGTATGTAACTTCGTTATTAAGCGTGGGATTTGCAGAATCTGAATCCATTATGGCATCACTATTATTTTCGTGCAGTGAAAATTTATCTTGTCATCAGGCAGGTAAAAATATAAACGAGTTTGCGTGACAAAATACATCTGGATAACTGTCTCGAATTTTCTTCTGTAATATCATTTCTTACGTAAAAGCATTTTATCATTGTTTTAAGCACATTTAACGGTAGTCTCTATTTCTTCTTCTTCTTCTTCTCGTGTCAGTGTTCTTTGATTGATTTGATCAGTCTCTATTAATGTCTGTTTTTATTTGCCACTTAGTTTCGTATTTAATAATATGGTCCTGTTGCAAACAGATCCAGGGCAGTTCAGTTTTAAAAGGTGTAAGGTTTTTTCGCGAGTTTCACATACCCATAAGATCCCTTCAAAAAACCGTTCCAAAATTAACTATCGCATTACGCGCTAGTTATTTATAATCTTCATATATTATAGTACTAAACACTTAATTGAATTTCTTTATAATTACAGAGCAAATAGTAAAGAAATTACAAAGCAACAAAGAGTTTTTCATAAAAGAAAATTTTAAACGAGTCAACGAATCCTTGCGGCCATTCAAATCTCCGGTCGTTGAAGAGGCTATGGGTGTTGGAAGTTTCAAAAAGCTGGACATCGATTAAATAATGTTTGAAGCACTTTATAATTTTTAATTTACATAACCCCCGTTTCACTGGATATAATATAACGATATATAACGAGGAACCCTTATAGTTTCGTCATGTCCGTATGTCTGTCCACAGTTTTATTTAGAGACTATAGTCTCTGAGTAAAACCGAACTGAGTATAATCACTAGAATGATATAATTTGGTTTGGATTTGCAGATTACTCATAATTATAATTAATTTTCGTCAAGTATCTTAATATGTCCTTGGTATTGAAATATAATGGGGAATTATAAAACGAGCGAATAAAAAAAGACTTAGCGATTTACAATGTGATACTATGTTAATACTTTGAGCGGCATGAAATTGAGTAAGCGAAAAATTAACTAAACCAACGATGAATATTAATTAATAATAAAATTCAGAACGAGCTTACAAAAAGTGTGTTGTCATCAATCCACTTCTATTAAAAGCTAATTCTAGCCGTGCGACTAAATTACTAAGTGAACGACTAGAAATACTAAATGAAGGACTAGAAATACAGAGAGGTCAGCGCAACTTCAATAGTAAGATGGAGACGATTTTGCCAATTGAAGTTTTATTTAACGAACTATTATAAAGTTTCCTATAAGCATCGTTTTGTGAGCTGCTTTATTACTACTTATTGATTACGATATTCTATTTAAGTATTTGTTTGAATATATTTCCAGAAAATCAAACTGCCAAATGCGGACAGGAGAAATGACTTGTGCGACTGTCCCGAATTTTTCAATAAATATATATGCAAACACGTTTTGAGTCTAGCAGTTCGGCTCAAACTTACAACACTAGATACCTCTACACTGGAAGCAAAAATATATGATTTAACGAACTTGAAAAGTGAAGTTTAATCAATATTATATAAGTAATTTCCATGCGAAGATATTACAACATGGTAGTACTTAGTACTTTTATCCTTTAATTTAGCAGACTTCCGAGTTATTGGTCCAACCAGCTGTTTGTCGAATTGTATCTAAGGGCAGGCCGGATGCGGCGGCGTGTCTAGTGCTATGTCCAGAATACTTAGACACGTCGACACCACTTTCAACGCCTTTAAATTTTTTTTAATCTATCGACTAATGGTTTGCGAAGATGCTGACTGCGGTCGCTTGACTGACTTACAGTATAAGATTAGAATAAGTTGCTGATCTCAAATTTTTGGTCATAAAATATAGTCTTCTGTCCTGACTACGCCACCACGTCTAAGGCCGCCGCATCCGGCCTGCCCTTAGATGCAATTCGACAAACAGCTGGTTGGACCAATAACTCGGAAGTCTTTGCAAAATTTTACAATCATCCTATAATAAATCAACAGGATTTTGTAAGATCAATTTTGCAGTGTAAAAATAATTAATTTATTAATATTATATGTACAATTATTTAGGTTGATTTCATGTTGAATAATTATTTATTTATTTGTGTTCAAGAAGTACCGAATAAGTTATGTTAGAAGTACAAACTACAACTTGTAGGTAATAAAGAAGTTAAATAAAACATCACCTTTAATTTGCACAAAATTTTAAGGCTCTAAACATTTAGGTACTATGTTGTTATATCTGAAGCATGAAAATTAAGAAAATATAATACAGGTAATGTTCCTCCCTCCCTAAGCCCGAAATTGAAAATTTTGTGTTAGCTACTAGATTTTTCTCTAAAGAATGAGCATTAAGTTATGGCGCGCGGTGGAGGTTGTCAGTGGAATGGAGTATTTTTTCTCTAAACGTGCGGTGTTGCCAGTAGGATAAAAGTACTACCATGTTATTATATCTTCGCATGGAAATTACTTATATAATATTGATCGAACTTCACTTTTCAAGTTTGTTTAATCATATTATATTTTTGCTTCCAGTGTAGAGGTACCTAGTATTGTAAGTTTAAGCCGAACTGCTAGACCCAAAACGTGTTTGCGTATGTCAAAATGTGTTTGCATATTGCAATCTTTACAACCTACCCGTGCACCAGTTTCCGAATTTCCTACTATGCAGGAACTACTTACTATAGTCAAGCAATTACCTACCCGTAAAGCCTCCGGTGAAGACCAGATATCCAATCTCATGATGAAAGAAACATATAGAGTCGTAGGTTGCTCTCTCCTATCGGTTTTCAATCGATGAATTTATGAGGCCATTTTACCAAAAATATAGAGGAAAGGCAATTTTAAATTAAACTAAATAAACCACCCGACGATCTAAAGTCATACCGTCCCATAGTACTACGGCCGAATATAGGTAAATTGAAAGGCTGACTGTAAATCGCTTAATCCCAAATGGAATCACATTTCCTAATCAACAATACGGCTTTACCATCGACAGCAGCCACTCAAACAATCTTTCCAATCTAGATTTTTTTAAGACCAAATAACGGACATAAAATTAATAAATTATTTAACTCATTAGAAAGTAGGTAACAGACAAAACCTAATCGATGAATGGCAGGCGCAATGGAACAGCTCTACTAAAGGGCGACATCTACACATTTTTTTTCCTTGTGTACGCGACCGTTTATCGAAACCTTGGCTTGAAATCAGTCTTATTTATATTGTCCACGTATTGAGTCTCAACATTTGCTGGATAAGACTTAAGACTCAATATTTTTTGTACGTTAGTGCGTTAGTACAAGTCAACGATCAAGCCACACAACATTAACTATACCTAATAATAAAGAAATCGTAGTAAGGATCCTTAGACTTGGCACGACTTCGTCTGGATTTCATTACTTATAGGGTTCCGTATCTCAAAGAGAAAAAACGGAACCCTCATAGGATCGCTTTGTTGTCCGTCTGTCTATATGTCTGTCAAGACCTTTATATTTAAAACGCGTGAAGGGATTAAGCTGAAATTTTTGTCAAATACGGAGATCAGTTACGTCTTGATGCCTTGAAATCACACTTCTAAGTTAACGCAATAAAAAGTTATAGCCAATTATGCACAAATTTTGTATGAAAAAGTACTTTGTAGAAAACCAAAAAATTATCGGGTACTTCCTGTTGACCTGAAATTGTAAAATTTGGTAAGAAGTAAGAACTTATAGCACATATATAAGAATAAATCTGAAAACTAGTAAATTATATGTAGATCATTGGAAAAATCATTATCAACTTTTAACTGTAATTCGTTGCCTACTAAATGTGTGTGAGCAACCGCTTATATACGTTTGTCAACTTAAGCGGCAGGCGTAAAGTTACAATAATTGAAAACCATGCATTACGTTTGGATTACGGAACCTTCGGTGTGCGAGTCGGACTCGCACTTGGCCGGTTTTTTAGAGATAAACAAGCAGCTCCATCGAGACGACTAGTTTTTTTACATAATGTTTTTGGTGGGACCACTATGTTACAGAAAAACGGAGTCTGTGAGTGTACGAGGTTTAGTCAAGTGACGATCCCGTGTGAAGACGGCAGAGCATTGAATTAATTGTAAGTAATTGTAAGATCCTGGCTTCGTATATCCTGACACATTCTTTATTATATTACAATTTACAAAAGGTATATATTATCTTATGAATCTTTTTTTTATAATAACAACTCATCTTCAGACTTCTAAAAATTATAAGGTAACTAAAATTTAATGTAATATATTATAAATATGTTGACTGTCTTGACCGACGTACAAGACAGACGGACTACACAGTGATCCAATACAGGTTCCGTTTTTTTACTCTTTGTAATGCTCCCACAGATTGGCTGATGTTGAAAACTCTGGTATCCGCAGACCTTGACAGATTTAACTGAGACAGACGACTCTATGCCGATTATTATTATCGTCAGGAATGGTACATTAACTATTTACCCCACTAATACGTTCATCTTCCGTGTCATTGTCGAGCATGTGTCTTTAAGACACGCTTTCCTATAGAAATATCCCGAGAATACTGAGATTTTATTCTACGCATTTACAATTAAACTATTAACTACATTACCAAAAATAAACAAATTAGAATATCCACTAAGTAAGAAATCAAAAAAATATAAATATAGAGATTATCTACTATTTT
>LUGF01049261.1:16055-27557 GCA_001625245.1 Calycopis cecrops
GGGGGCAGCTATAAACCTGATAAGTTGTTATGTCAAAACCCAAGTTGTTCGGGAGAAGTAAAAGAGAGAAAGCAGATTTTCTCTTCGATATCTAAGCCGGTGTTTCAGTTTTCTGAATTATTTTGACAATGCGCTTACGCCTGGTGACATGCCTGATGATGGAGCTGAAGGGTGGTCAGGGGAACTCTAAAATACAACAAAGGAATCACATCGTGTTTGGGTTTGTTTGAAAGGTTTTGACATGGAAGTGCCTCCTAGATGTCACCTACGGTTTGACGAGGCTGGAAGACGGTCGGGGCTCACAAAACAACCGTTACGCGGTTGGATTTAAACACTTTGCTCGTTTAAACTCTAAACTAGTGCTTTAGTCCAAGATGCCATCCCAGATCTGACGCCGGAGGTGGGAGGTGGCCATGGAAACCCTGCAGTAAAGTATAGTGATTGTAACGTGTTCGGGCTTGTTCCATCTGACTCGACTGTTACCGTGAGCTGCCATGGTCCCCGGTGCTGGCGGACCTGGAGGTGGCCATGGAAACCCTGTAGTAAAGTATAGTGATTGTAACGTGTTCGGACTTGTTCCATCTGACTCGACTGCTACCGTGAGCTGCCGTGTCCCCGGTGCTGGCGGACCTGAAGGGTGGCGACGAGAACTACGTGTATAATAAAACACAACAATCCACAAACCATGTTTCGTTTAATGTCATGACCAGGACGACTGAGATGACATCAAGAGACTGTAGACGAAGCCGGAAGAAGTCCGTGCAGAAAATATTGCAAACACAGTGAATTGGGATGTGTTCCATTTGTACTGACAAGTATTTTGCGCTTCGTTGTCAATTGTCGTGGAGGAGGTGAGAGGCGGCCACGGGAACTCTTTAAGCAAATAGAGCAAACCCATCATGTTTACACTTTTTTATATCGATTTGATATGTTAATTGTGTAGCGATGCCTTAAGTACCTACGATTAAATCTTTAGACAGTTTTTGTAGAGTTGGACTTAGTAAATTAATCGATAAATATCCTTGCAATAATGATGCGTTGAATGAAGGGACTATCCAGTAATAACTAAATAGAAATAAGTAAATTAACATAAAATATACTTTAAAAAACATCATTCAGCAATTTATATAGTAGATATAACCGCTTGCCGCGAGGTTGGCCCGTGAACATAAAAAAAATTATTAATAAACTGGATCTGATCAAATTTAATTTGTAATTTTATTATGTCTTCAAACGACATAAATTGTTGGATGACGTTATACGTAGAGAGCAAACGTTTTAAATGCAAAGCTCATTTGATTCTCTTTAGCGCAAATCAACAAAAGCATAATTTTTTAAAGTTTTTTTTTTAATTTATTGACCTTCATTTTCATGTTAGTTACAATGCTTATGTATTTTTTATAGGACAAGGAGCAAACGAGCAGGTGATAGAGTACTGTGACAGAGGGACCTCCTTGCCACAATGAATATACTTTCTTATGAAAGGAAGCATATTCATTTAAATTTTAAATATTAGAATGTGTCGCTTTTGACACGTTCAATAAATTTTCATTGGGATTACGCTTGGGGTCTCGAAAGGAAAGAGATGGGGTTTGAGCAAAAGATGATGTATATGAGTTAGCCTAGGTCTTAAATAATTTTAATGTGAATTGTAATTTGGGAATGAATAAATAAAATATATTCATAAAGTTTCGAAAATCTTTTATTAAGCCAGCTGGCAACAGTATAGCATAGGCAGTAATAATCTAGGTTCTTTTAGGATATTTACAGATTTTTTAGGTAATATCGCTAGCATATTGACTACGCCCCTGAACAGTCTACAGAACAGCGGCTAGCGATATTACAGTACCTACTACCTCCGCCCATAGACATTCGCAAAACAGGAGGCTTTGCTGGCGCGTTGTCGGCCTTTTAAATAAGAGTAAGCTCTTTTCTTGAAGAGCCCAGGTCGTATAGGTACGGAAATACCGACTGTGGCAGCTGGTTCCACAATGATGTCGTGCGCGGTAAAAAGTTGCGCCTGAAACGCACAGTTGTAGACTTTGGGACATCGAGGTGGTGGCGGTGGAACTTAGAGTTCTGCCGCGATGTCCTACAGTGGAACTCCGCTGCAGGTATTAACTCGAACAACTCCTCGGAACAGATGTAGAAGATGAAGAGCGGGCCAACATCTCTCCGTAATGGCAGAGAATCAAGCCGTTCGAATATACTCTGGTCGTCAACGATTCGAGTCGCTCTACACTGAATGCGGTCAAATAGAGCGAGTTGACATTGAGGGGCTCCGGCCCAAAGGTGAGAGCAGTACTCCATGTGCGGTCGGACCTGCAATTTGTACAGTTGTAGCACATGCGCTGGCATGAAGTACTGCTTCGCCCTGCCGAGCACACCTAGCTTTTGAAGGCTAATTTATCCTTCGCTTCCAAGTGACCGTGGAACTGAACGTTACTCGATATGTCGACACCAAGTATACCGATGTCAGCTCCGGCTATTAGAGGAGATAGGAGATAGGAAATAAAAATCAAAATATATAATACGACTTGAAGCCTGACAGACATTGTCTTGTAATTTTTGGAAAGTATGTTGTAATGGTAACGTATAACAATGTGGTCAATTGTTAACCCGTTACTGGACCCTACAATATTGTTTTTTCGAGATGCAGACTGCAGCGCCATCTGCCGGGCTCATTTGTGAATCTAAGTCTTACTCAAATCTCCACCAACACACACAAAAAATTTCGTCCACTATCTTCTCACAATAAAATTGTTTTCATTTTGCTAGGACTGTAATTTTAATACAAAACTGTCTTAATGATAGAAGAGAATATTTTTTTATAGTAGGTATAGGAAGGCATACGAGTAGTACCTACGAGTAATGTTCATGACTATTGTCTACCGACGCCCACAGACATCCGCGTAGAAGTTATACAGATGCGCCTCCTTCCTCCTCCCCCCATGCTACTTACACACCGCACGAAACTCGACAGCACAGCTGTCAATTGTCATTTTACGCCAGTTTCGTGTAAACGAGAGGTACCTCCCCGGTCGCGCCGGTCCAATTTGGCTGCATGCATGTATGCTATATATATTATTATATATACTACTTACTAAAATATTATTTAATTAGGCACCGATCTCTGTCGTGTCGTGTGCAGCGACCAGTCGACCACCTCGGACCTCCACCTATATATATATATTATAAGTATAATAGACGGGACTTATGTAAGTCACTACCATTATATGTAATCTATTTATTTTTATATAACTACCAATAGACGTACAATAATGGCAGTCAGAACAATATGTTTCTACGCTCGCTTGCTATGTTCAGCGTACATTTAATATATTGTGATAAGAAGAAGTAGCAACGCGGTAGAGCTTCGGCTTTATGTACCTATCTTTTAATTGCTTGTACGTTTATTTAATACCAACTTCATAATGAATGACAACATTTCGAGAGTATACTTATAGATGTCACGTCAGTGGCTGAACACGCTCGGCAGTAGACCATGAAGCAGCCGAGTCGCGGTAGTTAGAGTACCTGGGCAAGTATAGGGCGTAAGATGTACTTATAAGCTGAACCCTAGTAGCGGCTCGAATGTGGTCAGTGGTAGTTCTTCACTATGGGAAGCCTGTTTTATTCCATATTATGTCATTCAAAACAGTCAGGTGAGTTAACAAAATTTTTAATTATTAGGATAATTTCTTTTAAGAGTTATGAAATAATATAATATTATAATGACTTTCGTTTTCTGCAGCAATATAGTATCTGCAGTGCCCAAGAGTGGCACTCTGTTTAAATTCGGCCCCGAGTACTGTACAGCGCGTCAGTAGCACTACCTCTTATACAAAAAAAGTAGGGGCAATAAATTGATACGAAGAAATAAGTGGAAGTGGACGAGGAAATAAACGAAATGAACAGCAGCTGCGGCCAGCCAGGTACCTGCGTCATCAGTGGAACAATGCATCATCTTATACAACGTTACAATTATAAGTGGGAAGCGAGTTTTGTGCCCAGAACCCTAGACGTACAGCTGTTGAATATTTACCTCCAAAAACTTGTCGCAGTTTATGTTACACCTAGCGCCATCTGTTATAAAATATGGTTCAACTAAGTTATTTGAAACTTAAATATTTTACCTTGCAACCTTACGTGCAAGAACAGTATTTGTAGTAGATTAATTAAAATCTTTAGTCGACAGTTAATATTTTTAAAAATGTGAAGTCGATGTGAAGAATAGGACGAAGAAAAAGTTGGACATAAAAATAACTTAATAGGTAGGTATGTACGAAAACTATAGGTACATTTGGTTTCTTCAATGATTCAACTTCGAATGGGCGCAAATAAACTAGAAAAGGGAAGTATGTCCTGTTCACTATCAGCTTGAAGTAAAAATAAATAATCCAGCGCTGATATAATCATATTCATTTTGAAGAAAGGCCAAGTGCGCGTCGGACTTCAATAATTGAATTTTAGTATGACATGAACCACAAATAATTGTATTTTAGTGAAATAACTATAAATTACCAATTTTTAATAACAAAAATTTCATCCAACCTGTAGGTATGTGAGCGTTGTCTATGCATAGGTCTTTAAAAATAACATTAAGCTTACTAAAACCATTTCGTCAAAATCAATAATTGTTTGAAAGAGAGACGTTTCCAAATTGGAAAAAAATTGTGTGTAACTCTAACTTTTTAAATTAGAGAGTGCGAAATCTAAAAAGATGGTATATATGCTGTAGATCTCAATGGAAATTTGCAACAAAAATTGATTTGAGTGCAGAAATCATATTTAGTTTTTAATAAATAATATTTTAACATTTTCAAAAAACGCCAATATAATTTTGCGTTCATACAAACGCTATGTTTTTCATAGCGTTTATTAAGTTATTTTTATAGATAATGGCCCCTACATGCGCGAGTCCGACTCGCACTTGGCCGGTTTTTTTCTTTTAATAAGTAGACTACGTCGTTAAAAACCTATTTAACTCTAAGTTTTGGTGAAAACATCAAGTAATTTCCAAAATAAAATAAATTTTAAGAATATATTCAAACCCACTTCGGAACCCATCACTAAAATGTTTAAGTGTAGGTGTACTTGAACTACTTAACTGTAGCAGTAGCTACATACTGGCTACTTGTAGGTACCTAGGGACCTACAAGTAGCCAGTAGGATGTAGGGTGTAGCTTGAAGATAAACTTTTAAAGGCCGGAAATGCCTCTGCGAAATCTGTGCCGCTGCGGAAGTCTGAGGCCTGTGGCTGTGGTGATCACCGGCCATCCCGTGGACTGGCTGTCCTTTCCCGTTTGTGCCATAAAAACACATTGGAGACGATCTGGCAAAGGGCTTAATACAGGCAAATTACTACTAGGTTAAGGGTTTTTTTTAATTTTAAGTACAAAACAAAAAGGACGAAGTCTCCGATAACAGACAGAGTATTAACGCTGCCAACTTATTGAATATAATAATATAATGTTATCCACTTAGCGCCAGCAGGTTCCAGTCTAACATTACTGATTCCCAGAACAACTGTTGCTCCCGATAGCAAGCACCACCCCGCCAGCCGCAGAGCCGCGGGCGAGCTTGTGAGGCGGTGGAACCCGTCTTATTATAGCTTCGGTACTGATTATTATGGCTACGGACTGTCGACTTGCGTGTACACTGGAATGCAACAACTCACATTGCACTAGTCTACTCTAATTCATTCATTTTCTCATCGATGCAAGACGTAAACTATGTACAAACATGATGTAGTGACTTAACGTAATTTTGGGAGCACTAGCAGAAGGAATATTTTGGCAGTTTTTCCAAAGTATAATAATTACAACAGTACTATTCATGAATATAATTAATAATTATGTATAACCAAGCATAGACACGGCATGAAACAACTTTACTTTTTGATACAAAATGTTCTATACAACACGTAGAAGAATACTTAAAATTAATTTAAATCCTTACTACATAGTTACTAAGTACTCCCAATTCAATAAAGTGGTTCTTTAGGTCTTTAGCATGGACAACTATAAACAATTGCAGATAATTATACGTTTTTATTAAAAGAAAATGATAGCGGCGGCTCCACACTCCACAGGGGCCCGCCGTCCGATAAAATGTTCAGGACAGCATCTGAGTACGGAGACAATAATAAGTAGTTATCCAATTACGAATTATACTAGCTCTTTAATTGCAACAAGCCAGTAATTATGGATCCCAAACAACTTGCACAGAACAGTTATTTCTTTAAAAAAGTGTCGTTCAAAGAAAGTTTACATTATTACTTCAGCTTTATCCTCTGTCTACACGTACCACCAAGACCTTAAAAAAGCTTACCTTACCTTAGAAATATAGGTCCCTTCAGCGATAATCTGGGCCTCCAAGGCAGTTGCCTAAATTTCTTGATGCACAATTATTGTGTTTATGTACCTATATGCATGAGGCAATTTATGCATCTGGCTTTCCTACTATGGAAATATTTATATACTGTGGGACTATCCCTGGCGCACTAACGTCCAGCGCCGTTGTAAGTTGAGGCTTGCTAATTTAATAGGATCTTATTTAATATAGTAATCTGGAAATAACATAGGTATAATATTTAACTTATTATTAAGTGATTTAGGACATTAATTAGATATAATTACACTTATTAATTTACATGTCCAATAACGCTAATTATTATCATTTAATCAATTGTTGGACATGTAAATTAATAAGATATGTAATTGTAATATTTATAATACTTACCTATATTGTAAAACATTGTATTGCGTGATAATACTAATGTAAAAATTTGCTTGCCGGATTACAATCCGCCAAATAATGATTCGGCGAAGCATGGTATGGTACAAAGCAGCAAATAAATAAATAAATAAATAATTATTTATTTTGGTGAAGGTCGAAGAGGACACATTGATTTACCCTCTCGACGGTTCTGTGATGAAGGGGGCTTAGTAACCGTGTTTTGAGCCCCTAGAGTGACGTCAAGAGGGATCCCCGGAGGGGACGCTCGGAGTGGGCTTCCCTAAGGGCCCACTCTGGACGTGTCCGAGGAGGAGGGGTCTCGGGATGAGAGGTGTCTCGGTGTGTCGTTGCCGTGCACCCTGTCACCCGTGTCCGAACGGGGGCGCACCGTTAAATGCGTTGGCGGTGGGGCCGCAGAGGAAGAAGAGATATCGGTACAGGGTTATTTTTTGGTCACCGTTCAAATTGTCAGGTATGGTAGTTATTTGATTCAGAATTGATACATTCGATTTATGAAATAAAAAATATTAAAAAAATAATTATTTAAAATTAATTTGTATGGGACAAATTGTAAAACATATTTCTTGGTCACCACGTGCATCACACTCCCGACTCACGGTAGGCCGACGTCACTGACCTTAAAGTCGATACATTTCGTGTAAGAACAACAATCTTTGACTTTTCTAAGGACCATTTAAAATCGATTTTTATTTTAAAAAAATATTATTAATAAACGATAAAATTGATGTTTACTTCGAAGTTCGAAATCAACGCAGCAACGCGGGCGGAAGCTAGTTAAAATTTTTTGTGTGTGTGTTGAAGATGATTTGAAAATTATTTAGATTCACAAATAAAAAAACACTTCATATCAGAGCTTTCTTCACCTCCAAGTGATATAATAACTTTTCTTTGATGAATTTATTGAAGCCGATTTTTAAGATTTAATTAATATATACATAAATTTCAAGATGTCTGTACTGTGCTACCTACGGGTAACAAACGGATGGTTGGAAGGATATGGGTGGTGGATTGGATACTCACTGCTACCTGTCCTGACTCTTGCAGATAATTAAGGCGGTTTTTTTTCTTCGCCACATCAAATTACGAAACCTGAAGAAGTACCTATATTTAAAACATCGTTGTCCAAAGTAGAAGAGAATTCATTCATATAAAGATTACATTATTATTATTAGTGTGGTTCTATATAGGCACAAATATAGTATACTAGTGTGCGTCTTAAAGAGTCAACTACGGTGCTGCCCCATCCGGTGATGATGCGCGATAATGTTCAAGTTCAAGCGTGACCATTTGTGTTAAATTTGGAGAATGCACTGTCTCTAATAATAAATGTATGTAGGTAGCTGTTACAAAATAAAACGTCCAAACCTAACTGTTAAAACAAAAATTAAAATTACTAAAAACTAAAAAAAAAACAATAACAAATATTTTTTTTTAATAACAAGATATTTAAAAAAAAACTATGATGCTAACGCTACTTGTATTTTACACCAAAAGCCAGGTGCCATGTTAAAGCGTCCGAGTAGTACATAAGGCAACATTAGTAGCGTCCTGTCACAAAAATCACATTGCTCGTTGTCATCATTTCATCAAAACGAAAGTCAAAATGACAATTGAGTGTCAAAAGAAGCGTTCTAATTCCTAGTTATTTTTTAGTTGTTATTTACAATAAACTGGCATAAGGTTTTATATTGACTGGACTTATTTATCATCTAAATATAAGACATTATAACGTATAGTAAATGATGAAGTGTTGTTTATAAAGTGTCACTAGAAGCGGCAACAATGGCGCAACGTTTCCCGTCTGGAGGGCCCAGCGCCGCTCCGCCCGCCGGGGCGATACCTCCTCAACAGCGCTATCCTGGACCTGCACAACCCCAGGGCTCGCCAATGCCACCTAGACCATATAGTGGACCAAATTTCCCGGTACGAAATATATGCTAACAATTTACCGTTAACAGCTAAGCAAGTTTAATATGCTGATTGGTGTTTTCTGCGTACCACACGCACCATTCCTCCCTCCTGTATATAGTCCAATTCTATTGTAAAGGCAAGTAACATCACTTTAATTAATTTGATTTATGTTTTTGTTCCTGCACTTTAGTCTCAATTAATATACTTAAATCATTGCTTTGTAAACACTGCTGTAAGATAGTGAATTTAAGTTTCCCTGCTAGTTTCTAGATAAATATTTCACCTACATGCTATACAAGATTATTTCATTAATAAATTTAAAAATTAGTATCTGTTATGGTATGCCAAAAGAATTTAAGTGTTCATTAGATTCTTCAATTTAGTTACAAAGCATAATAAACGCCACACAATACCGTTTAATGATGAGGGTAAAATGAGACTTTTCAAATTAAATCCAAACAAAAAATACAGCACAAAAATTTAGATATTCTGCTCCAGAAATTGAAATTTCATTTCATGATACAAATAAAATAACAAAATTTTAGTGCTTCAATTTTCTATACCTACTTTTTTAGACACAATGGCATATTTAGTGGAAAAAAGTATGTGAAAGTGTAACATAAGATCAAATATGCAGAAAAACTGGTATTTATCCACTTTTAAGTAAAAAGTATCTAAAAACCTGACATGGTAGCCCAACTTTTTTATAAATAGGGGTTTCCCCAATTGTATGTATTATTGTATGTTATATTACATTTTGTAACTAGTCTTAGAAATTATATCATTGGTAAAAAGTAAAAACATGAGAATAAAATTGTATGAATTGGCTGTTGTCATTTCATACAATTTTAACCGTGTTTAGACTTTTGTGTACTTTCAGTTCAGATTTATGTTTGTTCTTTTTTTTTTTTTTTTTTTTTTTTATAATGGATAGGCTTGCGATTGGACAATGCCTCACCTGGTGGAAAGTGTAGACTTGGCCGACGATGGAGCACGCTTGCCTAGAAGGTCTTCACCCTCGATTTGAAGATTCCCAAGTTGAAGGTATCAGGGAATACATACGCTGGCAGAGTATTCCACACTTTGGCTGTACATATGACAAAAGTAGATGCAAACCTCTTTGTACGTATTGGTGGAATCTCAACCATGTAGCCGTGTCTGTGCTCAGAGCGTCTACTTGTCCTATTGTAGAAAGGAGTGGGTGGAATAAACTCGTGAAGCTCACTCACACACACACCAGAACACTCTCCGAAATGTATCCTGTAAAAGACAGATAGGGTGGCCACTTTTCTGCGATGCTCTAGGCCCTGGAACTTTGACGTCAGTAAAGTATGTATATATTTTATAGAGTAAACTCCGTTCGTGTGTTATTGCAAAACTAAATTTGAATGTGTGACGTAAGTTATGGATGATCTGCTCTGTCAGGTACCTAATTAGAGAATTATTAAATAATAGAAGAAATTACACAAAAAAAAGACTTTGTTTAGGAAGACTTATTTTGGTAGACCATGCACCTAAAGTCTTTGCAAGTTCAGAATGGATGCTAGTACCATTAGATTGGCTTTACTAGTGTTCATTGAAGGAGGCATCTCCAGTAGTGGACCAAGTAATATCTATGACTATATTACACTTGTATGTTAGTTTAGCCCCATGGCCCATGCTAGTAGTAGAGAACCAAAATATATTTAGTAGTTTTCATAAGAAACTTCATATTATATTGATTATTTTTTATTACAAATATAATATATATAATACATTGATAAACATGACAACAACATGGGATTATAAACTGCAAACTATGGTGCAATGAGCACAATTTACCAGGGCTGTTGCCACAATGGGGGGCCTCGTGGTAGAATGCTTGCGATCCCATGGCGCCCCAATAACTAACGGCGAGATACATACTAGCCAGTCTCCATAATAATGTTAATAATAATGAAAATAATAAAAATCATTGACACTTATTGCAATTGTCTTCCCATTTGTATAATTATTGAGTAGCCTCATACAAAAAAAATTAATAAGAAGTAGTGCCTTACTGCGTGCATGCATGTAGTATGAATTGAGCCATTACAACCAGGGAGGTACTTCTCGCTTACACAATACCAGTGTAAAAAGACGTGTGTAAGTAGCTGATGTTAGCTAGTGGTAGCCAATGTAGGTGGGAGGAGGAACAGGAAAATAACTTGTATGTATGTACATATAAATAAAGCTAGCTGGAAAGTTGGGCTGTGATTTTTTGTATAGTATGAGGGTACAACGTTACAACAGTTAAGCTTTATGATTACCAACAACCATAGATAGTCTAAATGCATATACCATACACATCAGACGGATATCTATAACCGCATATTATGTGGATAATTAGTTGCTATTACATGTCGCCATACTACCTGCAACTCCAAAATTCATTAAGCTTGTGATACATAACAGTATAGCTGTCACTTTGTTTAAACACATGTCAAATTTAATTTAAATGACATTAAAAAAACATGTATTCAGTAGTGTTATGTAATAGTGGCTGACTGTTATGCAGCTTAGCCACATCTGGGCTATGCTACTTAAATTGCCTATCCTATATTCAATTTTATTATATCCAGTATTTACTTTACGTCAATTTTTTTTTTTAAGTATTATATTCTTGTCTATAACTAAAATATATTTAACAGTGTAGGTGCCATTATGTGTGTTGTTACTCGTTGCAGCAGCGCAGTGGTTTCACACCCCCGCCTGCGGGTGCGGGTGGGGTGCGCGCGTACCCGGCGCCCGCGGCCGCGCCCGCCGCCGCCGCGCCGTACCGACCCCCCGCCGCACCGCCCGCGCCCGCCG
>LUGF01049261.1:32393-49697 GCA_001625245.1 Calycopis cecrops
CGCTAGGGTTAGACTGCTTCACGACCGGGCGACTGGAAGAATGGTATCATTTAAAATTAGAGGGGGGTAGCTGCATAGCAGTAATATGAAAGATGGTGACAGAGCGAGTTTTATTAAATAACCTCGCACGTCTGGGGGAACAGTGTGACAAGGGCGATATCCCGGCGTTGCGGGCTAAAAGGGAGTCCAATTGGAGGCGCCGAGTAACAGCGGGGAGGTGATTAGCTCCTATAAGAAGAGGAGGATGTTTGGAAGTGCGCGTGATAGCGCGGTAAGTAGCGGGCAACCGCTACTAACAGCAGATATACCATCGCTGAGGATGCGGCCGGCCTGGGACCACAATCCGTGGCCGGTGTGAGAAGGGCGTGGGGGACGCGTGGGGGCGACTTCGCTGTCTTGGTGGCTGCCGCTTGATGCGGTGGTCGCTGCTGGCGGCGGCTGGCGGCGTGCTGGGCGGCGGGATAGTTGTGCAGCGGGAATGGCGGCCTGCACATTGGGCGCGACTGGCGCTGGGGTCGGCGGGTCGGTCTCCATAAGGTCATCCGTGTCGGTGACCGGCGTAGATATTTGAGGGGCCCCCTTGGCCCTCCATTTGCGTTTCCTCCGCGGCTATACCGAGTATCTTTTTTTTTTAAATCGGTGATCATAAATATATCCACACTAGGTATATTATCAGAATTTGCTTTTATAAATTTTTTGTCACACATAATTGATTAATTTTTTTTTAACAATTATGTTTTTAGCACTTTATTTCGAAAGTTTTTACGTAAAATACATACAGAAGCTACAGATAGTCAATACTACTCTGAAAACATTTAACATTATGACGTCACAAACGGGCAACCAATCACGGCACGTTTAGAATCTCGTGATTATTTTTTAAATCTTATCAACTTTTAATCACTTATTGTTATTAAAAAATATATATTTTTTTAATTTTTTTCATTAAGTATCACAATTATTTATAATAAAGTTTTAAATTATAATTAAAAAATCAGTAATTTTTTTTTTCAATAACCCAATTTAGGTGCTCGCGTGCAAATTTAAGGCGCGCTCTTCGATGATCTGCAATTAATTTCGGCCCATTCGCTGGCTTATGCGGTGCCAATCCGCGTTCCTTCAACCTTCTTCTTATTGTAGAGTCACTTACAGCTACTACTCGTACAACGCGAAGCTGCTACTGCAGTTGAAAAGCGTTAAGGCGTCGATTTCGTAACGAAGTTGTTACAATAAATCGATCATCTCGCTCAGAAGTGACCCGATTCCTGCCAGATCCTGAACGGCGCGTGAACGAACCAGTCTCCAGATAGCGTTTGTAGACTCTATGCACAGATGATAAGCTTAGATGCAATCTTGCAGCCACAACACGCTGACTAAGTCCAGAACCCAGCAATGCCACCACTTGGGCGGCTCCTGCGGGCGATGTATCCATTGTGTGATGTGTTTTATCAAAAAAAGTTTTCAGACGTCCCAAAGTCACAGTAAATAAAATAAGAAACAAAAGGTTTAAAGACAAGCGCAAATTTTTAGTTTTTAAACGAGAAACGTACTCCAACCCTAAATACACATTTGTCTCAAAACAGTCATTAATTTCATTTATAGGATAAACAAATGAAATTCTTATTTCGAATTTTGATTTTTTCTTCTTACTGTAATGACCTAACTGCCAGCTACACAATTATGTTTTTTTTTCATGGAATGAATTCTCTTTTGTAAAAAATTTGGACAAAAACAATAAAAACGCAAGTGTTTCGATTTTTTTGATGAGAAGTATATGTACAATTTACAACACTTGCATAAGAAGTGTGTAAAATTTATTTATTAAATTAAAGCACTTTTTAAACATTATTTTTAAAAAATATTAGCGTTCTGCACTTCTCTTTCAAGTAAACTATAAATGTGCCAAATTTCATACTCCTCTGTCTGCGCAATTTTTGTAAAAATGTTCCTAAATTTTTGCCTCATGTATTAACATGAAGCAAAATATACATATATGTTAGATTAGATAAAATATTATAGATTATATTTTGAATAAAAACATTTTCATTTTATTTCATATTTCAATGAGGTAGGCATAAAAAGGTTGAGCTACTTCGAAGAAGGATTGAGGTCCTCTTCTGGATGATGTTATGACAGCCGTCAGATGTTTGTATATCGCCTATCCGCAGGTCAGGGCGACGGCGCCGTGGCCTCCTGGGAGCTGCGCGTGGAGGGGCGACTGCTCGACGACTCCAAGAACGATCCACACAAGGTGGGCCAACAGCGGACAAACGGCATACTTTTACAATTCATTAAACACACAAAATGCACAAAAAAATGATAAGTAAAAAATAAATTTATTGCAAAAAAGAGAAAGTAAATTATTCATAAATAAGTAAAAGCTTTATTTTATTTATCTTCAAAATTATTATTATTTTGAAACGGCACTAGAAGCCATAAGCTCAAACGTGTGTCATCTAGTTGGAACATATCTAGTTTGTCCAGTCTACCCTTGAAGCTGTTTAGCGAAGGTGCTGTAATGTTCAAGAGTCTGCTTCAGGCTGGCACTTGCACTTGGTAGGAAATACCTCCTAGACGTTTTAGGCATTAGTTATTCATGACATAATTTAGAAGTGCCTGACTGCTAAGTACTTTTATATGGCTCCATATAATTTTTGAAGTCTCAGTAAGGCGATCCTTTTGTCGGTGCTGTTCTAATAACATAAGGCCAAGAATTTTGAGCCATTGTAGTCATAGGATTTACTATATGTGTGAATCAACTTGTTGCTTCTAATTGCACGATATCAAATACCAGTGAAAACATGAGATGTTATTGTATGTTACAGGTGAAGCGCAAGTTCTCTTCCTTCTTTAAGTCGCTGGTGATTGAGTTGGACAAGGAGCTGTACGGACCGGACAACCACCTGGTGGAGTGGCACCGCACGCTCACCACGCAGGAGACGGATGGCTTTCAGGTGTGTGTGTGTGTGTATCAGATGAAGTGGCCAGACTACTATATATGTGTATGTTTCATGAAAAGCGGCCGGGCTACTGATATGTATACTGTAGTGAAACTTGGTTAAGTGGGACCGGGATAAGTTGGCACCGAATTACCTCTGTTAGTGGAACGAAAACCTCTTATAACTGGGATCCGCCCTTACGATTTTATCATCTTAATTACCTCTCTATAACTATATATAATAAGACAGAACTAACCTCTGTAACTGAGATAACATTATTTTGTTTGTTTACTTACTTATTCTTATTGTACCCACAAATTCCGCACCTAACTAACTTTAAGCCTCAATGACCTTCAGTATTAGTTTTGCTTTACTGTCACACAGATGTTTATTTGAAAAATTCCGAAACGAAGGCTAAAATCGTTATCAGTACATGAAAAACTAAAAAATAATATTTATTTATGAAAGTGGTAAGACATGCGATGAAGTATGTGTCGGCTTTAGTTAATGTGCCAAAATGTACATCAGTGTAGAATAATTCAGAATAAAAATAAAATTCAATTACAATGTTCTGAAAGACAAGGAAAACTAAAACGTTTAAATTTACCAGAAAATCGTTATTTTATTTATGAATCGCATCTCTAGAACTGAAATAACCTGTTTTATAGCCTCTATTAATGGAAGTCTCTGTAAATGAGACAGATATTTATTTATACCGGGACATCCGAGACAGTGGAGTACCTCTATAAGTGAGACGAATATGCAGGTCCATTCAAGTCTCACTTAACGAGTTTTCACTGTATATGTGTGTGTGTCAGGTGAAGCGGCCGGGCTACAAGAACGTGCGCTGCACGATCCTGTTGCTCCTAGACTACCAGCCGCTGCAGTTCAAGCTGGACCCGCGGCTGGCGCGGCTGCTGGGCGTGCACACGCAGGCGCGGCCCGTCATCGTCAACGCGCTGTGGCAGTACGTGAAGACGCACCGCCTGCAGGACCCGCACGAGCGCGAGTGGCTGCTGTGCGACAAGTACCTGGAGCAGATCTTCGGCTGCGCGCGCATGAAGCTGGCGGAGGTGCCGGCGCGGCTGGGCGCGCTGCTGCACGCGCCCGACCCCATCGTCATCAACCACCTCATCACCGTCGAACCGCCGCACGACAGCAAGCAGACCGCCTGCTACGACATCGACGTCGAGGTCGACGACACGCTCAAGAGCCAGATGAGTGCCTTCTTGCAGAGCACCGCCAACCAGCAGGAGATACAGAGCCTCGACACCAAGATACACGAGACGGTACGTACACATACACGCACGCATAGTGTGTGGTACACATACACAGAGAGGGTACATGCACACAAGCTCACACACACAAATCGGAGGTATATCAAACGTTAAGTATACAGATGCAAGAGATGGTATGTACATTGTACACAGAGATGATTCGCGAGTTAGTTGTTATTCCCCACACATGCAGCCCCTTCCTTGTTAAACGTTCTGTCTACAAGTGTCATAACATTTAGCAGCAGTCACTCCAGAGAACAGCTTCATCAACCAAACTACATATTCACTACAATAGATGTCACTGAAGTGTTTCCTCATTGTAATAAAAACATATTTCATAATTATTGTGGCGCGCAGACAGACTTATTTATCTACACATATAATAAAATTGTAAAAAATGAACATATTTACGAAAAACTAATTCGGGGCGATGTTAAAATGTATTAGAATACTTTTCAATGATTTTTAATTTTTTTGTTTGGCTGTTTGTCAAGACTAATCTCAGAAACTACTGAACGGATTCGAATGAAAATTTTTGTGGTTTATAGATACTAAGCCTGCTAAAAATCAAAAACAATTTTTTACTGTAGTGTCAAGACTAATCTCAGAAACTACTGCACGGATTCGAATGAAAATTTTTATGGCTTATAGATACTCGATAGATGATGGTAAAATCGCTCATTCATACGGGAAATTGTAATTTCGGCACATTGCAAGCAAACAATAACAAATCACTGATTATAATATTACTACGTTACGCGAACGAAGTCGCAGCCATTATTTAAAAAATTATTTTACAAAGATGCAATGAAATGTGAAAAGAAATTCTCTGTTTTTTGATGATTATGAGGTATTGTTACATGCTGAGATCTTTAAATAGAACAAAAATGCAGTTGGTGTATTGCTCAAGTTAAGTGATGTACTATGTACACAGTACGCCTAAACTTTGTGTGTTGTGTTGTCCAGGTGGACACCATCAACCAGCTGAAGACGAACCGCGAGTTCTTCCTGAGCTTCAGCAAGGACCCGCAGCAGTTCATACAGAAGTGGCTCGTCAGCCAGTCCAGGGACCTGAAGGTACATTTGTGTTTGGAGCAAATCATTATCAAGGATTCATACTAAAAAAAATATTCTATATAATATGTATACAAGGTGGATAAAAGCGAGGCGTTAAATGAAACCACATATTTAGTGTATAATTTCCAAGGTACACAACACAAATCAGATCAATCGGAGTCAAAGTTTAGCCAAAGGAATTTTTAAAGTTTTATCTCACTTCGTGCACGCTGTATCGCAGCTGATCGTATCGAAAACTTTTTTTTAATAGTTTCGGATTAGCTGTAGCCACTTATAGTATATACGGCTTAATTTAATGCCTCTCGCTTTTATCAACCTTGTTAAACAAAAAATGTTAGTAAACTAAGAGCAATTCGATATTAGCACTGTCTAGATTATATCAAGCAGCGGTACTCGTGGCGGAGGTTCGCTGCGTCTCGGGTAAGGAGGGCTCTCGGTGAGAACCTTACGTTAGACGGGATCTTAGGCATTCGCCGGATAGCGCAGGAGGCATTAGCGCCGCCTGCGCTATCCGGCGTGTTGGGGGGAGGCCTGGCGTGGCAGCCGTATGGCACAGGCGTAACGGCTCCGGTCCTTGAGGCGGCTGGTGTCGGACGGCCCACAGGGAGCCGACGACTATGTCACGATTGTGGCGCGGCGGTGGACTCGCGGTGTGCCCGAGATGGGAGGCGCTGCATCACAATCTGACGTCGGTCATCGTAGGGGACTTGCCTCTGCCGAGCATCTTCACCGCGATGCTCGACAGTGATGAGTCCTATGAGGCGATGGCCTGTTTCTGCGAGACAGTCATTCCTTCCCAGAAGGAAGCTTAAGAGCGGATTCGAGAAGAGGAGGCCGGCGAAGTGGCCTCACCCCTAAGACAGTGGCCGGGGGAGCGAAGGCTTTATTTGACGCGCCTTCAGTAGTTCCTCCGCACTCGTGTCGGGCCGAGATGGGAGGCCGGGCAGTCGCTTAAGGAGAAGTTTGGCCTTTTTGCTGAGGTCAGTCGGTTGCTGGAGGGATTCTGCAGGCTGCAAATCGGCTCAAGGCACCCGGGGGCTTAGTTGGTAGGGGCACTCAAATGTCGAGTGTACCTGGGAGCCACCCGGGCTCCTGGGTAGCGTGCGTAACAGCATTGCCCGTTTTTTTTACTGGAGAAAATGCATTACGCATACCACTCGCCTTCGGGGAAGCGAATGGTTATGTGGGACTCCAAAAATACCGCAAAACGTGCGACCTATACCCATCGAACCTTCAGGTGTTCCTCTCTTTCCACTTACCACGAGGGCAATGGGAACGGATGCCACATCCACTACCCGTCCGTGGGTTGCCCGCCACACAAACAAGCGGCGGGCCTTCCAATGGCAAGCTCCATGCTTGCATCATCCCCTTCAACAGCCAGGCGCGCCTTTCCTCCAAGGCCCCCATCCGCAGGGCGACGGAGCAACCCTGAGACCGCCGCCCAGGGGCCGTGGGCACGGGCAAGTTGACACCCGCAAAGCCTGCCACGCCCCACAGGAATCGACCTCCCACACCCAGCAGCGGATCTGCTCTTTGGTTCCGCCGCAAACTTCCAAACGGCCGTAGAGGTCAGGGAGGACGACAACGACACACCGATACGTCTCTTCCCCCGCGACCCCCCCAGGCTACAGAGGGCAGAAAACTCCGGCCCCCGCAGCCCCTTCAGACGCATCCAAAGTGGGCCCATGGTCAAGTCCACTCGGAGCGTCCCCTCTTGGTTTCACCGTGTTACGGTACAAGACACGGTTACTAAGCCCCCACATGACGACAAGGTGGAGATCCGTCGAGAGGTAACAGCATTACCGTGCGTCAACAAAAATAATATCAAACAGTGATAATATGTCTTGTTAACTGATATATAGTGTGAGTGTAAACATATAATTAATTTTGAAAGACGGTTATTACTACTATTGTTGAATATAGAATTTTCATAAAGGGAAGATAAAAGAGACGTTTAATTTTGTATGGACCCTTGGCCTACTCAAGGTAAAATCATAAACAATATATTGTGAAGATTTCTACTCGTCAAATGTCTAGCGTCATAAGGTTCAAACTGTTTATATGTACTGTGACCACTCGGCAGACGATGGGCGGCGGCGGGTCGGGCGGCGGCGAGGAGGAGCGGCGCTCGGCGCTGTACTCGGGCGCGTGGGCGGGCGAGGGCACCGCGCGCTACCTGCACGCGCGACTGGCCGCGCGCCGCCGCGAGCTCGACCAGGCGCTGCACGCGCCGCACGCGCCGCACCCGCACCTGCAGCGGCTGTAGAGCGCGCGCCTACGTCTGTAGAGCGCCGAGCCTGCATCTGTAGAGTGCGCGCCTGCGTCGAGTAGAGCGCCGTGCCTGCGTCGAGTATAGCGCCGTGCCTGCAGTGACAATGTTAGTCTTTACGATTAAAATAAGGTTTTATAGATTTATACCGTTTCAACAGCAGACATCGGTAACTTTATGTAAGCGATAATAAATAACTATACACAGCAAGAGTTTTATTAGAATAATATTATACCAAATGATTTTCAACTTGCGGGTTGGTAAAACATTGTTAATCTTGTATCATATTTTGGATTGTTGAGGTTGCTAAAACAAAGAGATATCAATTTTCTCCCAAATGATCGCAGAACTGAACGTTACTTGAAATGTCTACTCGCAAGTATTCCGATACTGGCCGAGGCCATGAGAGTATTTTAAAAACTAGCGAGACGAAGGGGGTTCATTATTATTATTTTTATTTTATTTTATTTAGGAACAAACGGTTACATAAAAAAGATGAAAATCATAATACAACAATATTATTACCTATAGTTCCATGTTATAAGTAAATACCGTTGACGTGAGCGCCTCTGCAGTGCATCCTCTCCATCATTCTGTATTGTGTATACCGACTGTACATAATTCAATAGACGTTTTGAACATTTTGAATGTTATTTTCCGAGTCTTTTACACATTTTATAGCATTCCTGTTCTACAAACTTTGCACGTTTTCTTAATATTTTAAAGCTTTCGTAGTCCAAGGGGTTATTATATAACTTCGGGCGCTTATGATATTTTCTTCTTACGTTTAGCATCTTCGTCAGAGATTTTGAAAACCAAATTGGATGTTTGGAAGAGCCTAGCCTTTAAAAAAATACAAGCATTGGAAATGTTTGTAAACGCGGAATTAAGACGCCATGTGTGCTATACCTGGCGTCTCGCCCCGCACCCACGCGAGGGGGTGCATGTTCCTCCGCCTGTGTGCGAGTGATCTTCATGAACGCGCGTGGATACATATCCTGTGCGTGTTTTCTATACAAACGGATATACTTACTAGCAAACACTCGAGCACGCCTCACGCGCTACGCCACGTGGCAGTGTGTAAAGCGGCTGAGACCACCAGCAACTGCTGCGACTGCAGCTGATCTAAGGGTGCTCTCCAACTTGTGCCCCCAGGCGGCCATCATCGTGTCATTGGCGTAGCAGATGACAGCCGTAGAAGGGAACAAATCTCCGCGGATGGCCTCTGGATCTAATGTTCCACAACAGAGGCCCCAGCGCGGTGCCCTGGGGAATACCGCAGGCCATCGCCCAAGATAGTGTCCCACGAGTTTCCTATGGTTGAGAGTCACCTTGTGATGTTTGAGTGCTAACACGTCGTAAGGAAGGGAACCGATGGCATCCGCAATATCCAGCAACACACGAACGGTGCCTCCTTTCTAACACGTCGCCTCCTCCGAGAATTTCCGAAGGGTCCCTATCGCCATTATCTAAATACAAATATGCGGTCCGACTCGTTGGACCGACATTTTCCAGGTGCTGGATGATCCGGGAGGCTAATATGCGTTCTAGAATCTTCCAGTTTCAGCCAACATCAGTGGGGGTCTTGCGGCCGGCTCCCCTTTCTGAGTAAACAGAGTCTTTCCTCTTTCCAGGGTTTGAAGAACCCCCCTGATGACAGTCATTGGTAGTATGAGACTAGGGTTGCCACCCCTACTTTATAACAAAGTATCGTACGTTATTGCAAACATTTGCACTCTACTTTATGAGAACAATAAAGTATGCGGAAATAATTTATTTAGGTTTTTAGTACTACATTGTTATACTTACTTTTTATTACTTACAACCTAAAATTGCAAACAAAAAATAAAAACAATACAAGCATAAAATAACAACAGTGAAAAAAATACAAAATTAAACAAAACAAAAATATAAAACAGACAGATGAAAAATACGGGATGAATGCACAACAGTCTGTAGTATGACAACAAGGTAACTAATCCCTAAAATGGTTAGCAGCTGGGAATACCACAACCCTACTATATGGTCCCACGTGAGGTGACCGTACAGGAAACACTCACGTACACAAACACATTGCCTCCGCAGTCACAGTTGATACATAAGTGAGAAAACATTCGCCTGAAGTAGGTACAAATTGATATGGTGCATGTGTAGCTACTCCTTATGGCGCACGTCTCGATGCGTACCTACCTCATTTCACACCGCATTTGTATTACGAAATAAAGAAATTCAGTAGTCTTGTAATTTGTATTACTATAGGTTGCATCCAACAGGCACTCTATATTGTAATGAGGTGTGATAATATTAACCCATTCAGTGCGGCGGACGCCAAACGGCGTCTTTTTTTAACGCGTAATAGGCGCTTGCGGCACACATTTAGTAGGCGCCTTAAAGTTATAAGTTGATAATGATTTTTCCAATGATATATAATTTACTAGTTTTCAGATTTATTCCTATATATGTGCTATAAGTTCTTACTTCTTGCCAAATTTCACAACTCCAGGTCAACGGGAAGTACCCGATAATTTTTGGTTTTCGACAAAGTACGTTTTCATACAAAATTTGTGCATAATTGGCTATAACTTTTTATTGCGTTAACTTAGTAGGCATCAAGACGTAACTGACCTCCGTATTTGACAAAAATTTCAGCTTAATTCCTTCATGCGTTTTAGAGAAAAAGGTCTTGACAGACGTACAGACAGACGGACAACAAAACGATCCTATAAGGGTTCCGTTTTTTCTCTTTGAGATACGGAACCCTAAAAAAATAATTTAAACACGAATATCTTAAATGTGGTGACTATTTAATGTAAAACGATTTATAATATATTATTTTACTTTTACTTACTGTTTTCACCCATAATTTTTAGCAAAAACACTAATTTCTAAAGTTTTAACGGCAGATTTATTTGATTTGATTTATTAATGGCAGATTTGACTGATTGTGACAAAAATTAACCCCTTTACTTAGCTCCGCGTATATCTGTCTACAATTTACGAGCTAACTGTAAAGTTGGCGAACAGAAAAAAACTATTTTTTTTCGAATTCTTATCCGGGTGCGGTAGACGTCGGTCCGTGTCTAAAAGTTTCCTTTTGAGGTGCGGCGGACGCACATCGGCGTCCCGTTGAAAAAGGCAGCCGCAACGGAGCAGAAATCGTAGTTTGGAGCGCCGCATTGAATGGGTTAAAGATATGGCAAAGATAAAAAAAAATAAGACGAGTAAATTTTTAGTTATATGAATATTAAAAACAAAGACAAGAGAAAAAAAAGGTACTTATGTATTATTTAATATTGCCGCTTTTTTAATATTATTGTAGGTTGTTGGTGTTTCTTATGTTTTCCTTATAAGTAGGAACTGCTATTGTCCTCACATAATTACCTATTTTATTGTTAACGGACGTAATTTATTTTCAGATAAGTTTTAGTAAGAGGTAGTGCCACACTGCACGCATGCATGTAGCCGAATTGGGCCAGCACGACCGGGGAGGTACCTCTTGCTTACACGAAACCGGCGTAAAGTGACAGTTGTGCTGTCACGTTTCGTGAGATGTGTAAGTAGCCGGTGGCTTCCACCCCTTCCTCCTCCTGGAGGCGGAAGAGGAACGTGAGCAACGCATCTGTATAGCGGATAAATTTATGCGGATGTCTATGAGCGTTGGTAGTCATGAAAATGGCTCAGATTGCTCGTTTGCCTTCTTATGGTATAAAAAAGATAATAGTACCTATAATGGGAATATCGGGTGTGTATTTATGATATCTATAAGAATAATTGGCTATTTGACAGTATTAAAAATTGTAGCTTATTGAATATAATATGTAATTAATATGATTTTTTAAGTCATTATGTAGTGAAATAATTTGTAAGTAATCAATACTTTATTTAAAAATATTTTTTTTAAATACTTTTTTTTAATTATAATATATATATTCATGAGTCACGTGACCCGAAACGACGTGAAATTGACGATGACGTAACAAGTGCATGAGCTAACAAATCAAATCAAAGGCATGCATTCCGAAATCTACTGATAGTATTAGTTAATTACTTTAAAAGTAAGTATATTTCATTCCTTCATAGTACTCGTCACTTGTCATATTTCAAAATCTCCACTTATGGATTTGTCAACTGACAACAACAACAAACAAGTTCTAAATAGTTCTGGCAGTGGTTTTCGGAACGGTACAAAGCAAATACGTCCCAAGACGCCATTTTGCTTAAAGAAGCGTTTTCGAGGATTTTATAAATTACGAAGCTTTAATTTGAAAGCTTGAGATAAATAAGTCATCATCATCAGAATTAAAAACAAAAACATTGTATAAGTTGGAAAATAGCCCATTCTAAGCATAATATGCACTTAATAAATTGACATCATCGTTAGTCTATAGACTATGATGTCAATTGTCGAACGACGTGGAGGGAAAATTTCATAATTGTAGAAACAGACTTGAGGTTATCATTGAATTACGATGTTTGTGCTGGAACCGTGTCAGGTGCGAAAACAAACAGCGTCGTCGTTCACACGATAACGTCTAATGAAGCCATAAGCGGCGAGCGGCTGAGATCACAACTGCGGGGCACACCGCCGCCGGCGCTCGGCCGCGAGTGCTGCACGACAACCAGCTCGAGAGGGCGGCGAGTGCGCGCTACACTGATGGCCAAGAGCGAACCTCCGGCGTCGGCAGACGTGTGTAGTAAGTAATTGCCGTGCTACTTACAATATTATTATATATACCATACGTACAAAATACATAATCAAAGTGTATACAGAGACCAGTTAGCACATAGTACCTAAGTGCAGTGAATTATGATCTTCCTCAACTCCTATCCTGTTCCTTCTACACGTACAAGCGGGTAAATACACATTTTGACACCCCATTTTGTGAATTGTACCTTTCAATTTATTTTGATATAATATACACTTGTAGACTACTAGCTGCGTCTGCGGTTTCACCCGCGTAAATTTCGATTTCATGGAACATAGAAAATCATCCCATAGCATCCCATAGGATTATTTTTATATCTCTGTGTGTGCCAAATTTCATGAAAATCGGTTCAGCAGTTTTAGCGTCAAGGAGTAACAAACAAACAAACATGCAAACTTTCGCATTAATAATATTAGTAGAATCTTCGGTCTCATTCAAATGTAATCCAACGGTGTACACATTTACAACTGCAGCACCAGACGTGGGGGGCCACTGCAGAACTTTTCTCAGTGCCAACCGTGTCAAAGTAAACATCTCTTTGCAGAACTTTATTTATAACACATTGTCCTTCTTCATCCAATTTCAGCCAACATGACAATAAAAGTTTTTATTCATAATATCAATCAATTTATTATAAAAATTACTAAATCTAATATCGACTCATTCTCTTTGAGCGAGAGGAAGGCAGCAGCCAAGCGAACAGATACCTAACACAATATAAGAATAATAATAATCTTTATTCAGACAACAACGGCCTACATTTTTTAAAGTTAGTTTTTAATAAAGTGTCATAGATATAGTTGATGCTTAGATCATATAGTAAAATGATCTAAGAGTTGATGGAATGTATTGTGTCACTTCGTGACGCAGATTCATATCTCATATATTTTCCAAAGACTAAATATTTATTAAGTCTATGATATTTTCACGCACACCATTTTTATTCTCATACTAATAATAACAGAATCTCAACAGATGCAATTTATAGAGAAGAATGTTGATTTTGTATGGGATTTGGGGTTTTGATGCGTCTTAACCGAATTAACTGTAAAACTTTTCATACGCACTGAAAATAGTTAAAAAATAAATAAATACATTCTGGTGTAGACAGTGGTGAAACTGTCTGCAAACGTTCGAAATCGCACCCACACGTAAACACGCTCACCGACGAGCCGCCTTACAGCTATGCCACAGCTGCAGCGGTGCGAATTGCGGCGCGGCGAGCGGTGAGCTATGTATGGAAAATCTAGAGAATGTACCAGCTATGCCACAGCTACAGCGGTGCGGATTGCGGCGAGGGAAGACTCGAGCGGCGGGGACGGGGTGCGCGGGGCGCGGTGCAAACAAATGATTAATGAAGCTACTAGCGGCGGCATTCGACGGACGTATTCAGCCTCGCGCGGCCGAATCAAATAAGTTTTGTTTATCAATATAAAATGATAGAAACCGAAAAGTTTATAAGCGAAATTCTATGTAGACCAGCGATATGGCTGTCAAAACACCCACATCATAAATACAGAAATGTTTTTAAAAAAATGTGGGACGAAATAAGTATAAGTATATAATAAGTATAAGTAAATAAGTAAGTAGCCGGTAGCCCATGGGGGTGGGAGGAAAGGAGGGCAGCGCATTTGTATAACCTCTGCACCGATGTCTATGGGCGTCGCGTCGGTAGTCAGGAAAATGGCTCCGACTGCTCGTTTGCTCCCCTAAATCATAAATATATAATTATAATTATTAAAAACAAATTAATGTGCGATTAATAAATTGATTATGATAATTTAAATAAATACCTAACGATAAACATAATAATACTTTTATTTATTTACATAGGTTAATATTAGAAACTCAATGATATCTTGAGCTGAGAACGCACTTGTTTCACGGAATTATCGTGTCAGTTTTGAATTTCTGATAGTCTAAATACGTCCACCGCTGCCGCCGCCGCGCGAGCTGTGGCATACCACCGCAAAACGCGCCGTCCGCAGCGCCGCATACCGCGCCGCAATTCGCAACTCTGCAGCTGTGGCCGGGCCGTTAGTGAACCTAACAGGACGCCGAGTAACGCGTATCGCGTCGAGACTATTCATGTAATAGGCAATATACTGCCCAGTTTTCTCTTAATATGTTAGTCTCTATCACCACAGTGTAAATATAAGACTTAGTTTATATACTGTGTCATACTTATTCTGTGTTTTGGTTGCGTAATGAAAATGAAAAAGTTTTCAATCAAAATAGAATTACAAAAATTACTGTTTGAAGGTCAACAATCACATCTATCTAATATAACAAGTTATTCTGATAGTATGTACGTTGTGTGTATTGGGATTTTGTTTAGTTCGTTAGCGCCTGTCATTTTGATGCTCATTGTTTCTTTCAGAACACTTAAATTCTTTCACCTAGTTTATATACAAAACTTGAATTGTGAGTCGAGAGAGAGAGAGTCGAGTGTCTACATTACCTACTATGTAGCGATCTCAAATATACTGCGTACTACGGTATGATATGTAAGGGACTCCTCAAACATAATATCATCAATCACGAAGAGCCGCGGGATAACCCTGACATTGGGTTAGACCCTGTGATTCCCATAATGTTGTTTCCGGGAAATGTTGCTATATTCAGTGCTCATTTATCACGTATTGTGTACATTGTTCATCTCTGATAGTAACAACAAATCTGTTTGTATTGTCAGTTCGTACACAAGATAGGAAGTATCTTATTTGTTCTCGGTAACGGAGACACGAGTGAGAATCTATATTCGCAGGTTGTGCCTACATCACTTGATACCAGATCATAGATATATAATATGTTAATTACGTTGGAACTGTGAGAGACATGGCCTCAGGAGCGTCGGAATATGAACAAGCGAGTTCTGTAGACCCCGACGAATGTGAGTAGCAAACGGTCCACAAACGTAACAATATCAGCTCTTTACGAGGTAAGTACTCAGGTGTACGAGGTTCGCTTATTACATGTACAGCCGTAGAACTGCAGTGTTCAGGCCTGCTGCCAGTCGGGCCAGATCAGGGTCTCGCTCTCACTTGATACCGCCTTCGTTTTGTAAGTAGGTGGTAGCCCGTGGCGGTCATGGGAGAAGGGAGGGGGGGGAGGCACATATTACACATTTAGTCTGTGTGATTTCCTGCGGATAATGGAATGTTTTGTGTAAAAATACAAAAATCAACATATTATATAATGCGTTTTGGTATTGTAAACAGTTGAAATATAATAAATAAAAGACTAAAATAAAGTAAATGTGTGAGGAAATGAAAATGATTTTGCTTTTTATTATATATAAGATTTATTTTTATCGTGCTTGTTTTATTTAAATAATATATTCGTTATGTACTCCCGTGAGCCTTTTATCGTCACTATTCATTTATTTATTAGATAAGGCCACAAGCGGCGCTCACAGGAACATTGGGTAATTTAATAGCGAAATTCTAATGTGTGCAACTTTATAAATTATAGGTTGCACAACATTTAGAAGTTGTTACGAAGTCTTAGTAGATAATTAATAAAAAAAGTAAGCAAAGTAAATTAAACAAGCAAATCATAATAAATTAAATTATAGCAACAAAAAAATAAAGAGTACCTACAATCTACATCATTTTATATAATATCACTGAGTGCATAATTTCCAATCGAATATAAAAATCAATAATAAGATAAATAACGTCAGAAAGATTAAACAATGTCTGCAAACAAGCTTCAAACAACAAAAATCAAATAAAGTCAATATTAAATAATGTCAAAGTATTATTTGCGCGATTTAATGTTTATTCAGTATGTTTAACATTATAAAAATATAGATTTTTTTTAATGTAACATTAAATATTACATTACCGGTACCTATTTAGTTCATAAGTTATAATATTATGTTAAATATTAATTATGTCCTTTTTGTTAAGAAAGTTATGTAATGTAATTGGTGTGTAACCCTTTTACTCATGTAACTTTAAATAAATAAACAAATTAATTAAAAGGATCATGAAATATGTCAATGTCGATGATGGCGCCACAATCGAAGCTGTATTTATTTCTGATTCTTGCGATCGGAACTTGTGTACCGGGCACACTGTAGTCTGTACCCTAACTTGTTCCGCAAGATGGTCCGTTACAAGGCATTGTCGGTGACAAATGTTTTAATAAGTCTAAACACTCAGACTGCCCGGTAAAATCTATATGAGGAAGAGAAGGTCATCTGTCGTCGCCTTTTATGTTTTGATAAACGGACAAAGACTACGTTGGTCGGAGGTGAGACATACTGTCACACGTATAAACAAGTTTTGTCGTGTAGATGCGTTCTGGATATTAAGCGGCTGCGTACCAGGATGTTCAACTGTAGTATTATTCCGTATAACAAATCCTAATACTACAGCCTATTTTATTATCACTGTGTTAACAGGAGAGCCGAAACGGAGCTGCAGTCACAGTAGACGCAGAGATCTTCTATTTCTTCCTCGAGCACCCTGGTCGCTATATTGTAACTTGAGGTGTGAGGTTGTTTCTTTCTGGTGAATTTGATGTGGAAACAATTATTAGGGTTCAATAACATTTTATTGGCAGTGCACCAATCACTCAGTTGTTAAGGTCATTTTATAGAAGTTCAGAGTCAGAATATGATGATACTGTAGACACTCACTCCAGATGTCTTGGGTTGGCGTAGCGTTGGCGTAGGTTTTATTCTTCCTGCATTCAAATCGTTTCTATAATATAAAAATTAATTTATATTGCTACGCTAACGTAGTGTTAAACACTACAATACGTTTCTATATATTTAATAATCATCTGCGTAAAGTGATAATATTCACCACAAGCGAAATACCGTTGATGAAGAGTATAAATAGTATACCTAGGTGTGTACCTCGAGGTTCACCGGACGTCGTCGTATCGACTATTCAATTACACTCTACCGTTCTTTCTGTCTGGTCGTATCGGCAGGCGGGCTGGAGACGTCGGGCGCCGGCAAGGAGGAGGGGGCAGGCGCGGTGCGGCGGCAGACGGCGCTGTGGCGCGTGTGCTGCGCGGAG
>LUGF01049261.1:49736-60914 GCA_001625245.1 Calycopis cecrops
GGCGCCGCCGCTGCAGCGCGCGCTGGGCGCCGGGCTGGCGGTGGCGCTGCTCGTGCAGTCGCTGGACCACGTGTCGGGCGCGCAGATGAACCCCACCGTCACGCTGGCGGCGGCGCTGGTGCGCCACATGCCGGTGCGCCGGGCGCTGCTCGAGTGCGCCTCGCAGCTGCTGGGCGCCACGCTGGGCGCCGCCGCTCTGCGGCTGCTGTCGCCCGCCAGCCTGCCGCTCTGCGTCACGCGCCCTGCGCCCGACGTCACTGACTCCACGGTACGCACATCATTTTATTATCTATACCACTATTTTTCCTATAAATTTTATTATTATTTATCTCTCAAAATCCGGCTTCGCTTCTGTTCAACCTCTGGTGGTTGGTGATTACTTATCATCTGGTGGCCCAACTGCCCGGTTGCCTCCTATGCTATAAACATAATGTCATTGGCGTCTGCATTGAACTTTTGAAATTGAAAATGTCGTTTACATTAATATTAAATAAGAGTGGGATACGGACAGTATCTTCAAACTCTACTAAGCATGTAAGTAGTACTCACGTAAGTTAGAGTCAATCCAACAAAATAATTCGCCATGAAAGTCCAGTTAGACCAATTTCTTTACAAGGATAAAATGAGAGATTTTATCAAATGCCTTCGGGTAATCGGTGTAAAATACATCCTCTTGAAAACCATAGTCCAAAACTAACTTGGCTCTATCGACAAATGCCCACAGGTTATTTTCTGTATATCTTTTAGTTAGCTTACTAATATTATTAATGCGAATGTTTGTATGTTTGTTACTCCTTCACGCAAAAAGTGAAGTTGAAAGAGGTAGTTCGACACTGCATGCTTGCATACAGTCTAATTGGGCCGGCACCACTGGGGAGGTACCTCTCGCTTACACGAGACCGGCGTAAAGTGACAGCTGTGCTGTCGTGTTTCGTGCGGTGTGTAAGTAGCCGGTGGCCCGGTGAGGTGGGAGGAGAAAGGAGGGCAGCGCATCTGTATAGCCCCTATGCGGATGTTTGTGGGCGTCGGTAGTCATGAAAATGGCTCCGATTGTTCGTTTGCCCTCCTATACCTACCTACCATAAAAAAAAATGCTGAACTGATTTTCATGAAATTTACACACATAGAAAGAACCTTGGATTAACATATAGGATACCTAGTTTTTATCCCGAAAAAATGTTCCTATGGGATGCCATGGGATGATTTTCTATTTTCCACGGGATCGAAATTTACGCGGGTGAAACCGCGGGGCGCAGCTAGTTATACCCATGTATTGTAGATGAGAGTTGACTAATGAAGGGACGCATCGACGCCCCCTCGAAGATGCTGCCACCTTGCTGTAGGGGGAAGCTGCGTGCCTCTGTGATACCCAAGGCTCTGCCGGACGGGCTTGGGGGAGAGGCCAGACTAAGAGCAGCTCAGCGGGGAGGTCCTCCACCCGTCCTAAAAATTGCGATTTTGAACTTTTTAAGACACTTCGACATTCTTTTAATACTTTATTGAGGACCTATTTAATTTTCATCTCTATGCTATTTTTGTTGCTTAACCCTATTTAATTTCGATTTTAAACACAATCCCGACTCCACGCTTATCAGCAGCAGAGTCTCGGAGGTCTCACAGCTCAGAATATATTCCGCAGCTAAGGGTTTGGTCGGTTCACTTCCAGGCGCTGTGTATCGAGGCGGTGGCGGGCGGCTGCCTGGCGCTGGCGAACCTCGCGGCGTGGGACGCGCGCAAGCGGGAGCTGCGCGACTCCTGGCCGCTGCGCATCGGCGCCACCGTCGCCGCGCTCGCGCTCGCCGCCGTCAGTACCTACTCAGTACCTATAGTACACGCATGTTCCCGCCAGACGCCGGTTGCCTGCAGGGGTAGGCAGGAGTATCGCGGTATACACGCATTACAGTTATTTGGCCTCAGTTTTCTGATCTGATTGAAGGTTTCTTACTCCGCACTGTCTTCAAACACGTCATCTGTTCAATCTGCAAATATTCAAGACTGGTTGTTGTTGGAATTTGCTGTACACCTCGAGGCTTGAATTACTACACACTTCTATATGTACACTTGGAAATAGGTGCAGTTAGTTCCGAGTAGAATTTTAATGCACTAATATTGCAAATCTTACGATACTTTCCTTAAATAGATAGTGCACTTAGCGCATTAAACATAGCAAGTAAGTAGTTGTTAAGTATTAGTGTAATAGGTATATACATTGGAAAGAAAACAAATAAATAAAAAAAAATAAAAAATGTAGTAGAGGTACGAGTTCGACCGGTTAGGAGTTCAGTGACACATCACACACACACAAGATGTTTGTACCTACTACCTACTTATTTATTTCATTTATTATATTTGATATGAGTTAGGACGTTAAAAAAAGAAAACAAAAATGTGCAAAGACTAGACACGCAACAGATGGAGAACCCACTGCTGATTCAGAGCGACGGGTGGAGAACTCCTCAGCCGAGCTGCTCCTAGTCCGGCCTCTCTCCCCAAGCATGTCCTACATGGGTCGCCTGGTACGGCATAGCCTCGGGGATCACAGCGGCACGCCGGCGCCGCCACAACGACCAGGTGGCAGCATCTGCGGCAGGCAGATAGCAGTACTTACTGATGTCAAAATTAAACTACAAATAGCGCTAAATAAATCCTTATAAATAAATTTATAAAATAAAAAGCAATCGTGTTCGTTAATAGGTATAGCAATACTCAATTCAAATAAGAAATATGCTTCTGGCTTCGCGACGCCCCACACGCCCACGCCTTCCGCCGCCTATACAATACGATTACCTCGGACGACATAAATAATCCGCGTTAATGTATTAGCTGGCCGCCGAGTGTAGGTACGCGCGTGAGCTGTGCTCGTCTCACCTGAAAGTGTTTCCTAAATTTAGTACTATATTTTGCATATGCTTTCTGCAAGAACTGTGCCGCACTTACTGACAGTCGACCAAAGGCGTCACTCGTGATTGATTCTGAGGCATGTCTAAAGACGTACAATCGCAACGCTCTTGAATTATTTGTCGGTAGGTAACTGTTGATGAAACGCGGGGCGGTTCATTTATATGCCAGAGACTAAACAGCAGTCACTGCAGTTGAATTACACCGCCAAAAGTGCACCAGAACAGGCTGAATCTATGGGCTATTTTGAGAAGAATATTTTGAAAAATAAAAAAAAACGGACTTATCAAACCGCCCGGCCCTCGCACAGTAAAATAAAATTTTGAGTCAACTCAAACAATTTCATTTGTTTATTTCCAAATTATTTCAAATTGCGTTGTTATCTATGAAATGCTAATAATAATTAACAAATGTGTGGCGAAGTAGTCTCGCGCGGACTGGCTACAACATCAAGCCCCGCGCGTGCAGTGTAACCGTACAAGTGTATAGTGTGTGGTCGTCTCCACCGACCGAGTTTACTTTTCGAGCCGTCGCGGCTCTTGCAAATTGTAGGCTTCAATAATTAATATAGGTACCTAAATGAAGAAAGGCGTAAATGGAGTCTTTTAATTGTATAGCTAATTTTGTTTTTCTATGACCCAACAAGAGGATGGTCATGGTCGCCAAAATTGCTTTACCCATACAGGGGTCACATATTCAAAATGCTGAAAAATCACTGATCTAGATTATACTGCCATCTCTTGTTAACTTTTCAATATCCGTTTCTGATAGATTAACATTTTTATCAGCTACTCTTAGCTTTACCAAATTCCTAATATGTATGTTCCACAGGGTTGAGATCACACGTATGGCGGCAGACGCACTACTTCGTGCCCATGCTCTTTAAAATTTCTATCTATTAAATAGTTTTTTGCTTATTAATATGTAATAATAAAAAAAACAAAGAATTTCCGATTTTCTCATTCTCTCTTGAAATGTAATATTGTGGCGTAGTAACCACCGTCGTGTTACTGTGTCGTCGGCGGCACTTGTGGGTGGCACTACTACGATACTGTTAATTGAAAAGTTAGGAATCAACTGTTTCAGAATACGCTTTTTTAAATTTGTAGTTATGATTCCTTTTTACATACGCATCAGTATTATTTTGCCAGCATATACCAGTATAGACTATGCCTACAAACAACTGGCTTTTTACTTACACCCAAGTCGTCATTTTCCTTAAGATTCGGACATGTTCTTGCCCGCCAAGCACGAATATCCGGTTTTTGACATAGGAATTTTTATTTTTACATTTTTGTTTTATCTTTACAATTCTTTGGAACACAGACACACAACGTTGAAAATATGATAAAAGATGCAGAGGGAACTGACATCTCTCCGTAGGGCCAAAGGATGGAGCTGCCCGGAAACAACATGGACATTAATGTTCGAGTCGCTCTACGTTGAATACTGTCAAATGAATCAAGAATGATATTAAATACCTAGAATAGAATAGGTATACTTTATTCAGGTCTTAATAATTACACTGTTATACATTTCGACTCATCTGAAACCAAATATAAACTTTAAATAACAACACAAAAAAAAAATAAAACTTGAAAGAACTAAAACAAAAATATAAAACAGGCAAAATTATAACAGGGGATGAATGCACAACAGTATAACTACTCCCTAAAATGGTTACCGCTCAGTTATTGGTTGTGGTACTCCGCTGTGAATACCACAACCCTGATATTACCGCGGGGTCCCTGTCCGCCTGTCCGCCTGTCCAACGGTGAGAGCAGTACACCGTATGCAGTCGGACCTGCGCCTTGTAAAGTTACAGTAGATGGACTGGCGTGAAGTACGGCTTCGCTAAACTAATCTCACTCATCTTCTTTGAAGCAAGATGCTAGCTGAGGCCTTTACAAAACTCCGTGTTTTTTAAGCGAGGATACGATGGAGGGTGATTTTTTGCGGTAAATGCTCAAGCTTGTCTTTTGGGTATCAAATCGGCTCCATTTCGAAACTTTGGACATCATAGCCTCGATTTCCGACACAAGTTTGTTCCGATCCTCGGTGACATGTTCCAGGGAAATATTGGCGCGGCCAATATATAAAGCTCCAGGTTAATCTCTAGTGCTGTCATCCGAACAACAATGAAAGCTGCTTTGCTAGATATCATTGATATGGAGAAGAAATAGCATAGGAGAAAGAGTACAGCCTGGAAGAACAGGAATTGACAGGAGGAGCTTGAGGTTGGAGCATGCCCCGTTGATAATGAATTTGACACTGCGATCTGTCAAAGAACTGGTGAGCCAATCGCATAATTTCCTAGGAAGTTCGTTTGAAGATAGCTTTGAAAGAAGCTCTCTGAGCCGAACCCCATCAAACGCCTTCGCTACATCCAAACGGCTGCTTTGGTTTCAACAGCCTTTACCCATCCGTGCGATAAGTAGATTAGGTCACCGACTGAACTCCAGAGGAAACTGTACTAGAGTGCTAATTATTTGGTGATCTTCCAAGTATCGCGGAGCTATCGTCTTTTATAGGACCGGGTAAGAGCTCAGGACGAGACCACTAGAGTAAGAGTAACGGAAAAGGCGCGTTATAAGTGGTGCCAACTTTGGTAAGAGGTAGTGCCACACTGCATGCTTGCATGTAGTCGAATTGGGCCGGCACGACCGGGGAGGAACCACTCGCTTACACGAGACTGGCGTAAAGTGACAGCTGTGCTGTCGCGTTTCGTGCGGTGTGTAAGTAGCCGGTGGCCCATGGAGGTGGGAGGAGAAAGGAGGGCAGCGCATCTGTATAGCCTCTATGCGGATGTTTGTAGGCGTCGGTAGTCATGAAAATGGCTCCGGCTGCTCGTTTGCCCTCTTATATCGTAAAAAAAAAACTCCGGAGCACGATAGGTGCGATACTATCGAACCCACTCGATTTCTGGACATTCTTTTTATAGCATAAGGTGGCAAACGAGCAATCGGAGCTATTTCCTTGACCACCGACGCCCATATACATCTGCATAGATGCTATAGAGATGCGTTGCCTCCTTGCCTTCTCCTTCTCCCTCCATGGGCCACCGGCTACTTACAACCGTACAGTGTGGCACTACCACCACTACAACCAGGGAAAGAAATGTTTTACGCACTGCACACTGCCGGAACTTAATCCGGCAACGAGTAACCACACTTTGGGATAGTTATCTGATAATCTGAAGCAGATCTGTGATGTGGCAAAAAAAGACAAATAGCCTCGGTTTGGCATCCAGCAATCAAATACTAAATAATTATCATCAGAATGATTATACAAAACACGTCTGTCTACAAATATAAAACTGTCTAAAACCTGCCACTGTCATGGCACCCGCTAGAAGCTTTGCATTACTCAGTTTTGATTTCCTATTGCAGGGAGAGTTCACCGGCGCCAGCATGAACCCGGCGCGGAGCTTCGCGCCCGCGCTGCTCACCGGCGACTGGCGCAGCCACTGGGTGTGTATACACTGTCTGACCGCCGCGCGCCGGCTGCGTCTATATATCTACTACGTTCATACCCCGGGCGAGGTTGCTGCGTACATACGTGCCACGGGTGCTTCTTCTGCTGCACAGGGGGCAAACGAGCGGCAGCAATAAATCCATATACAGGGTTATTTGTATAACACCACACACATAGAGAATTAGATATCGCATTAGAAATCACAGATATTTTTATGAATTCAGATATTTTAGTAAACAGTATGGCGAAATACTAAAATAGAATAGGAAGAAAAAAGAAGTACTCTCTTCTAGGAAAATAGTTATTCATTAACAATAATTGTTATAAATATAATATAATCATATTAATTTTCTAATATCAACAGATAGGCGATAGCTACATCTTATCAGTAATATCGACATGTTTAAGTTTTTTGCAGATACGGCAAACATGTTAACTCAAAATAAAATGGTAAAATAAGTAGGCATACAAGCGACTGCCACAGAGAAAGTAAATAACATATAAGTTTTAAGGTGTGTTGTTAATCTTTGCGCAATAAAAACATTAATGGGGAGTTTTTATGTCCAACTGCTAGCAACTTTTTTTTTAGTTTCTATCGGACTCTAATGGTGGCGCGGACTCCAAATTATCATTACTTAATACTTTTGTATGTTCAAATGGCTAAATAACCTTTATTTGTAAAGTGTGAAGGGCTTGTGGGCTCACTGATAGTGTCGTGGGGATATTATAAAATAAAACTTTGATTTTCTCTCTCTTCCGACATACAGTCGGAGAGAATGATGAGAGATGCATACAAACTCCGCGAGCAATAATAATATATATATATTGATATTAATATCAATTTTATTATTAGGTTATTTCAAAATAATATAATCTTATACGGGTAGAGAAAGTTTTGTCGTTTGAATAGTAATACTACAAGTGCGCGGAAGTCGTTCAGTTACCGATGACACGTGGACCTACGAATGTCAGTAGGTACGTTAAAAACTTAAAAAAATATTTTAAATTAATTGAATGAGTTAGGTACGTCACAAGTCGTAGAACAAGTGCTGTAGCTTATAATGTTAGCTATCTATATCCGAGAGCTAGCTGGTGTTTACATGGCCCTGTATACTTGCACAACTGGACCATCGCCTGTTGACAACCCGTACGGAACGTGACGGCTAAGCCAGTGCACAACTGTACTGTGTGCGTGTGTGCGCAGGTGTACTGGGCGGGCCCGCTGCTGGGCTCGCTGTGCGCGGCGGCGCTGTACTCGCTCGCGTGGCGCGAGCCTGCTGCTGCAGCTACCGTGTCGCCCCGGCGCCGGCACTGCTGCTGACCGCCCGTGCTCCACGTAAACAGAAGCAGCGACTACTACCCTAATGTACTAAATAAAGCGTTACACGTGTATTTTCCGTTGTTTTTCCTGTCCCTTTTTTCTTATTCGCGTTTGTATCTTTATTAGTCAACGGCTTTATTTAAAAATGTATTTTTTTGCTTTATGTATGTGTACACACCCACTCATAGGTGCAGGTGCAGGCAGGACGCATGTAAATCCAAACTTTAGTACGACACACTAATGTAACTTCCTCTTTCGATCCCTCGACGTCGAACTGTCGCACAAACTGACCGGCGGCCATCACGGCGGAGGCTGAGGCTGGTGAGAATACCACGGACAGACAAATAAGATATACACCTGAAATGTAACGAGTACCTACTGCCGAGTGCAAAGCTGTAACAATCTTGAAAAATATAGAACATCATTTATTTATTTTTATTTTGCTTTATTTGGAAAACATAGTGTTTTATTACAAAAAATAACTTATAAACTATGAAAAGTTCTAAACACGAATTACACGTTTCCGCATATTGAAGCTAAAGTGCTTGTTGTAAAATTTATCATATAAAAATAAATGAAGAGATAAATGTGGAATAGTTAGGTTTAAAAGCTAAACAATTTAAAAACAAGTAACAAAAGAATAACAATTATTAACATAATATTAATATCAGGAGTTCGCAGAAAACCAATATCTAGAAATAGTGTTTCTGAATGCATTCGAGGAGGAATGGAAAAGATCCAACTCAAGCTACTTGGAACATGTAAACATATTTGTTTTCTCCTAGAAGGAATATGAAGAGAAATTTGCGAAAGGAGATATGTTGAGTCAATGAAATATTGGGCTATTTTTACTAATAAGGTTATATCAGCTACTTTACGCCTCTCCAGCAAAGGCAACATATTATGATATCTTTTGCACCTCAATATATAATTACCATCATACGTGTTACATTTAAATTGGAGATACCTCATATTTTTTTTCTGTCTTGATTCGTTTCTTTTTACATCAACATCGTATCGAGGATTCCAGATTTGCGAGTTATAACTTATAGGTACTCGAGTACACTGCATACAAAAGAACAGTAGGTATATAATTTTATCAACTTTGACACTTTTAAACTGTGAACAAGATCGCATTAGAAATCTCAAGGCTTTTCTAGTTATGTAGTCGACGTGCTTTTCATATGTCAGTTTAGAGTCATGAATTACACCAACATCTCGTATTTCTTGTACCTTTTGTAATTCCTGTCTTATAAGTGAATATCTGTAACACAGGTCTGCACCGGTTTTCCCCTTTTAGTTTTGAAGATTGATTTGGATAGATTTGGCGGCGCTGATATTACGGGGCTGATTACGGGAAAAATATTTAAAAAATTCCATCACGTCAGAATTTTTAAGTTGTTTAGCATTGTGTTTTTTTATAAAAATTACATAGGCCTTCACAGTTATTAATTGATATTTTATTCCAATCGTTTCTTACAAAAAAAAAACACATTGAATGGTTGCAGTAGACAATAATGAATATGTTGTTATAAATTAATTATTTAAATACACCGTAATTAACCAAGTGGCATACCCTTATTATCAAAAAATGGTTGATTTTTAAGTCAATGACCTCGTTTCTTGTACAATTTTATTAACGTTTGTTTTAATTAACTTAAATCGTTAGAAGAGGGTTAATATTTTTGTATAAATAGTTTCATACAAAATAATCATTATTATTGTTTTTACAAAGTCAGTACTTCCGAGCAATTCGAAACGCTCTATTGAAAAATGTCGTCGTGAAAGTGTTTAAACTTTCCGAACACCTTTTGCTACATTTGTTGGCAGTTTAAAAAAAACAGCAGCATAACATTAGTAAATTTATAAGTAACGTTTATAATATGTTTTTCGGTCTGCCAATCGCCAATCCAGATAAACAGTGGGTCCCGCATAAAGTTTGTACGACATGTGTTCGTGATCTTCGAAAGTCTGGAAATCTTTGAAGGAAGTAGTGAGAGGTTTTCTAGGAAATGATAAAAGTCCAAATTATGAGGAAATTGTGAAGAAAATGATTGAAAATTTTGAAAAAATCGGATGTTCGATGAGCATTAAACTTTACTTCCTTCACTCTCTTATTCGCATTTAGACTACTTTACTGACAACTTGGGAGCTGTAAGTGAAGAGCAAGGCGAAAGATTTCACCAGGATTTGAAGGAGATGGAACGTCGCTATCAAGGGCAGTGTAATAAAAGAATGATGGCAGACTATTGCTGGCTGTTAAAGCGACATGATTCTAGTCGCAATTTTAAGCGAAAATATCACAATAGGAGCTTCGCTGAAAAGAAAGCAAGATACCACAAAAGTATTTAAAATTATTTATTTATTTATTACTCTCCCTTAAACGTAATTTTATGTTTTTTTAGTTATGTCATTGTTTCCTTTTTGTAATAAAAAAAAATAATACTTGGTATAGTCGCCTTTTCTTGCGAATTGACATAAAGGGATTTTTCATAAAAACTGAGGCTGATAAGGAAAATCTAAGGACATATTCGTAATCAGCGCACCCGATTACCCCAAGATCAGTAATCAAGTCTAAAAGGGGAAAATAAAATTTAAAATTTGCAGACCTGTGTAATCAGCGACATTAATTCTTTGAGTAAAGCTTTTTCGTTGTCTTTCGTTTTCGAGGTTTCGTTACGACATCCGAGCATCTGACAATAAATATTGGAGGTATACGGTCAGGACCCGCTCCTTTAGAGAGATCTAACGATTTAAGAGATCTATTTAACAATTCGGGTGTTATATGTATATTATTTAGGGTGGTAGTAGTAATAGACGAATGGTCTGCATCACATTATTTATTTTATTTATTTATTTATTATTATCAAAAACATTCTGTTTACAATTTGGTTTATGTAGTGTCCCGCAAAACTGTTTGCACAGTTTGTCTGCGGGATCAAGTCCCTTGATTATTACTATAATATACTATGAGTAGGTAGGTATATAAACTTAAATATATTTAATTTCTTAGATATGATTGAATTCTTACAGACGTCGTGTGACGTCTTAACGTAGTGTGACGTCATGTCCACACACTTATATTATAAGTTTACTTTTAATAATAGTATTAGAGTAATATTTTAATAATTTCATTTTAATTTTTTTTTAAATTTGGCTCTACTCGTATATCTTCAGGCAAATTATTTAGAAGATATGGTAAACGTTTTTTAAGAGTCCTATCACCATAGTAATTTTTAACCTTAGGTACTTCAAATTTGGCCGCGGACACCATGCGGGTGACATGGATATGGTTAACTAATTCTAAGTTATGCCCCTGAACGCCATTATTATTTGAAATTAATAGGTATTTATGTTTGAGACTAATGGGAAGTATTTTACAAATTTTGAATAATTTATAATAATTACCCTTACAGTTAGCTTTGGTTTTTTTTATTAACTAGAAATTTAAGAAATTTTAACTGTATTGCTTCAAGCTTTTCTAA
>LUGF01049341.1:0-39149 GCA_001625245.1 Calycopis cecrops
AAGTCACGAGAAAAAATGGGGCTATCGGTTTAAGATAAATAACAAATACACAGAGTCCATATTAGCCTTTGCAGACGACCTTGCCATTCTGACACGGAATCCTCAACAATGTCAGAAACTTTTAAATGAAATCGATGAGTTCTGTACATGGACTGACGGACTGAGGGCAAAATCTTGCTATACTTGTGGTGAAGCAATAGGTACGGCCAGGCATTTATTGGTGGGGTGTAAGGTGCTTCTAGATAGGAGTCATTACTCACGTCGCCATGATAGAGTACTACAAATCATACGTGAAGCTGTTAGTCTCTCGGTAGCTAGAGCCCAAAAAGGATTGACTATAAATAGAAGAGAAATTCGCTTTGTAAAAGCAGGCTCATCTGTACATTCAAAGAGTAATAAGCCCTTCTCAATCCTAGGTCCTGCACCTGATTGGATCATCTTGATGGACACGTATGAAAAGCACTATAAAATTCCAGAGGATGTTGGTGTTCCGTCATCTAGACCAGATATATTCCTTTTCACCCGAAAAAATAAACATATCATCCTTATAGAATTAACGGTACCGTGGGAAACAAACATACCTAAAGACCACACAATAAAATCAAATAAATACTACGATTTAATAAATGTACTAACCAAAAATGACTATACGGTTAATTTATACGCGGTAGAAGTGGGAGCGAGTGGTATACCAGCAAAATCTCTCTAAACCTACTAAAAGACCTTGGCCTGTCGAGAACTGCAGTAAGTTCTACTTTAGAACGGGTATCTAAAGCTGCATTAGCAGGCTCCTATGAAATATGGCTAGGTAGGCGGAGTTAGCCTGAGTAGTAAAGGTGAGTGTTGATGATCATCACAAAGAGGCCTCTTAAACCTACACCCGGAATCACAAGTCCCGGGGCTACTCGGGGTTACTTCCTCTGCCACACGATGGACCCGGCACCCGCACGGTGAATCCATGGAATGCTAAGAAGTTCGTCTCTACTTCTCGTCAACTTGTTATTAATAGTTTCGGATTAACAATAAGCACTTATAGCATGTAGTTTCATTTAGCGCCTGTCGCTTTTATCAACGTTGTAAATCATCCCAGTTGTGCCGCCCAAATCAGCGGTAATGCAGCAATGATACTATGATGAAATGTCCAAAATTAAAAAATATCAAAAATGCTATTCCCAAAAGCATAAAAAACCCGCTATACATTAGCTAGTCAGCCCAAATTCTTAAATGAAAAAATAAATACAACCCAACGTCAGAGGGTTTGCCTCTGACTGATTGCCTTGTGCGATTATAATTTTATATCCAAAAACGGAACCCCAAAAGTGAATTTTGACAAGTCCGCACAATATCGTTTCCGCATATTTGGCTTTGGCACGTCGACCGCACGAAATGGCTTCGGCATGCGGCGGGCTGCAGCCTACAGATGGGGTGACGCCTGTTCGTGGTGCCTCATTAAATAGCGGGACGGCACATTCGTCATCATCTGTACGCTGTCGTTTTTATTCCGACCTAAAATCATGGGAGCTAAAAGAAGCAGATAGAGAATTGTGGGAAAAAAAATATAACCTACTTAAAACAATTATAAAAACACTTTTGAATAAATAAAAAAAAAGTTGACCTATTGTGCAAAATAAAATGGTATCTTTTCTTTTCTAACTTACAAATGCGACAAAATAGCTATTACTTTAGGGGTAAGAGAGGTTCCTCCCGGCCGGCGGCCTAAATATGTGTATGAATCAGCAGGTATTTTCATCACGCGACTGAAGTTTATAAAAGAATGCCGAACAACTAAACTTGGAGGTAAAAGTGTTTATTTAAAATTAAACTATTTTGTAATAATTGTTTAAACACTTTACGTAATATGTAGAGTGTTTAAATTGTCTAGTAATGTGCATATTGTGAAATAAAGAAAATGTGACATAAGTAGTGATCTATGTCAGATTTTATTAATAATGAAAAATTACACTTCTAGTTGCAAATACCCCATGTTTTCAATTTATTAAAAAAAACTACTTCGTCTTAATCTTCACGTAAATACCTATAAGATGATATATAATACTAACATGTAAATTGAAAAAAATAACAGAGAAATTCAATTAATAAAAAACTGAAACTTGAAATGCTTTTCCTGAAAATGTTTGTCTGTCTCCTGTTTTTACTCCAGAACTCCAGTAACTATTTTATTAGAAAATTACGTAGAAAGAACAGGAAAACAGTAATCCAGTAAAATCAGCGAGTAAATGATACAATAAATAGATGCCACATGCTTTTTAATTCGGGTCCAGTATGAGTAACAATTTCAGATCATATTACATTCAGGGATTTAGAGCAAAGCAGCGCCATATCCATAAGGCCCATAGCCGTAGCGACCGCCATAGCCGAAGGGACCGTCGAACGCGAAGGGCCCGGCACCGTACCCAAAACGACCAGCGAATCCATCATAGTCGAATGGACCGTCGAACGCGAATGGCCCGGCACCGTACCCAAAACGACCAGCGAATCCATCATAACCGTATGGACCGTCGAACGCGAAGGGCCCGGCTCCGTAGCCGAACGCACCGGCGGCGCACGGGAACTCGGCGGCCGCGTATGGAGCGCCGAAGAACGGAGCAGCGGACAGTCCGTAGATGATCTGCAAATGTAAATAAAAGTTTAAAAATTGAGAAGAAACAAAACTCAAAATTTAATCTCGCTATTCTTACAGCGGTGACAACTTTCGATTACACAATAAACAAAACAAAAATGTTTCTTTACCTGCACCAAGAAAGCAACGAAGAGGAGTGCTTTAGCTGCCATGTTTGTTGTTGAGATGTGATCACACAATGTTGACTACAAACAAGCAGTGCATTTATATACTAGTAGAGGTAACTGCAATAGTGCAGTAGATACTGTGACTGTTATATCACGCTGTACTATCACACGTAGTTCTATGGGAATTGAGGTCAAGGCTGTTTTTGTTTACTAGGCATAATAGTAGAGAAGTTGTCTACAGCTGTGTGACCTTCAAGATATCACTCTCATAATGTGACAATTTAGGGTTATGAATGAAACTATGCTTAAATGAACGAGTACGAGAAGTTGTTAGCAGAAACTGACCTAGTTATATCACGTACTGTCTTAGTTGTGTTTGTTCTGATAATTTTACAAAACGAAAACTGATTAGCAGACTCTTTGTGGACTATTACACGTACGTATATAAACACGGACGGAGCATCCTGGGCACATTGTCAAGTTCCCGCTCAATCAGCAAACATGGCAGCTAAAGCTCTCCTTTTCGTCGCTTTCCTGGTTCAGGTAAAACATTATTATTTTTAATATGTCGAGGAGAAGTGTTGGAAGGCATCCAAGTCAGTGGACTGGCTACTCGGTCATCGTAACGAGCCGCTGGATGCTGACCGTTACCTATGACTCTCAAAGGGGGAGGCCAACGTTTTGACACCAGACTTACACAAGACAGACAAGTCATACAGAAGTACAACAATATACATAATTCACGTACCACACATCAAAATCTTCACACCGATTTCCTAATGTATTGAAGTAAAGGCTTAAAAATGTAATTACATTTACAGATCATTTACGGACTGTCCGCTGCTCCGTTCTTCGGCGCTCCATACGCGGCCGCCGAGTTCCCGTGCGCTGCCGGCGCGTTCGACTACGGAGCCGGTCCATTTGGCTACGGCGCCGGTTTCTACGGCTACGGCGCTGGGCCCTTCGCATTCGACGGTCCATTCGGTTATGACGGATTCCCCGGCCCCTTCAACTACGGCGCTGGCCCCTTCGCATTTGATGGTCCTTTCGGATATGATGGCTTCGCTGGTCGATACGGCTTCGGTGTTGTCGGCGCATATGGACGCGGGCCCTACGGATATGGCGCTGCTATCCTCTAAATACCTGATGGTATTTAGAGAGAGAGTTACAACTTTCAACAGGGTCCGAAATTAAAATAAACAAAATGATGCCACACATTAATTTATTTTCTTTAATCCGTTTAAAATTTAAAGACTTTTTTTGGGTATTATGTGTTATACAAACAAAAGTACAGTATCATTATTTAAATAGAGAACGACATGTTGCATTACGCATAGTTATTTATTTTTTTGATTATATGTATTTTTGGTTAAGACGATCAGTTGATAACCACATACCAACGCTCATACACAATAGCACAACCAGAGGCAAGTGGGCAACGATTTCACATAATTGAAGTACCTATGACATGAATTCATATTTTAGCCAATGTTCGGCTATACAAAATATGAAAATATTTCAATGTCTTTCTGAAATAATTGTACGTCTAATTCGTCCCTAATCATTCCTTTTTAAAAAAATGTATCGAATTTAACAATTTCAAAAACCAGTTCTTATAACATGAATTTAAAATTAATGTTATTTGTAGATAGTATTCTTGTACTTTCGTCTATTAACCTTTCGTCTGATTCTAATTTCATTATACACTATAAATACATAATATGATAAGCTGGTTTGGGCAGGAGGTGCCGATTTCATCGACGTAGTCAAGGCTGGTTATAAAACCAAAATCAAAGAATAACTTTGCGGTAATTTACATATCTACGTCGCTTGAAATAATAAGGCCTGTATTTGACAAATTAAAAATGAAAAAAAAATAACTTGCTTGTATTGGCGCCCTATATTTTAATTAAATAGTTATAATAAATATTAATTGCGTCCTTCGATTTTTCGATCCAAATGATTATTGGACAATATGCACATAAAATGGGTCATGATCTTATTTTGAAAAGCTCCAGAAGCATATATCCAAAAAACTAATAAGCAATATTTTTTTTCATAGTATAGGGGGGTAAACGAGCAGTCAGAACCATTTTCATGACTACCTACGCCCCTGTACATCCGCATAGAAACTATACAGATGCGCTACTCTCCTTTCTCTTCCCATCTCCATGGGCCACCGGCTACTTTCGCATCGCACGAAAGGCATTACGCGACAGCACGCCGATCTCGTGTAAGCGAGAGGTACCTCCCCGGTCGCGCCGGTCCCACTCAGCGACATGCATGTATGCAGCATGACACTACCTCTTCCTACTTTACACTTACTTTCCTACATGACGCTACCAGAACCACCTACCCATACAATTGATACACACATAGTTTAAACGATACAAAATGACATCGTGTGATCACATTTTGTCTGAGGACACTGATACATCTGACCAGTGCAGTGGTTGGAACGGTTCATTAAATGATCGTCAAAAGGTATAAGTAATAAGCACCATATTTGTACTTTTTTACTGTTGAAATTATGTTACGTTTTAATGGGATTATGGATGGTATGAATACACAATGGGATGGCGCTGCAATGAGTATTCCACTTGATACAATTATCGTATTATAAATAAAATTAAAATTAATAGAATGACGGATAAAGAAAAAATATAAAATTAGCTTCCAGAGATCCGGATACCTAGCGTATCCAGTGGATCGTTATAAACCTCAAACAGACCGCCAACATGAAAACACAATTTGTTTTATTTTGCCCCGAAGTATTAAATCACGCGCCAGAAACTAATACGTACTGAGGACGAGTAGAAGAAAACAAAGCAACAAATATCGGGCATCAGATAATTTATTTCAGTTTATGAATCAGTTAGACATGGTTCCCTAACGGTTTAGAGTATAGCAGCACGGCCGTATGCACTGTAGAAACCGCCATTGCCGAAGGGACCAGGGAATCCATCGTAAGCTAATGGACCAGCAAATCTATTATAAGCGAATGGACCTTCGAACGCGAAGGGCCCAGCGGCGTAGCCCAAGGCAGCGGCTCCGTAGCCGAACGTGCCGGCGGCGCACGGGAACTCAGTGACCGCAAATGGACCTTCGAACGCGAAGGGCCCAGCGGCGTAGCCCAAAGCAGCGGCTCCGTAGCCGAACGTGCCGGCGGCGCTCGGGAACTCAGTGACCGCAAATGGACCTTCGAACGCGAAGGGCCCAGCTCCGTAGCCGAACGCGCCAGCGGCGTAAGGGAACTCGGCGGCCGCGAATGGGGCGCCGAAGAACGGAGCAGCGGACAGTCCGAAGATGAACTGAAATTATAAATAAATACAATTTTATATTTGTACATTGTACATTTATGCTAGTAGGGAGTGAGGCCGGTGGCGTACGCCGACGATGTGACGCTCTTAGTGGAGGCCGGCGCCAGGTCGGGGCTGGAGCTGAAAAGCTCCATAGCGCTCCGGCTTGTTGGTGACTGGGGGGTCCGCAATCGACTGGAGTTTTCGTCCGTAAAATCGTCAACTATGACGATTAGGGGAAAGCTCCAGAGACCCCCCACCATCAAATGCGCCGGTACCTCCATTAGGAGCGCCACATCGGCCACGGTGCTCGGAGTGGTGATCGACTCAAGTCTGTCCTTCGCGCGGCACGCAGTAACCATAGGGGAGAGGGTGGCAAATTGCTTCGGCAAGATGTCGCGGGTATCGGCGACCTCATGGGGGGTCCGACACAGGGTGCTTCGGCTCCTGTATCGGGGAACTTTTGTGGCGACTGTGTCGTATGCTGCGGAGTGTTGGTACAAGCGCGCGTCCCTTCACGTTGTGCGGAGTGCGCTATTGCGCACCCAGAGACCCGCTTTCGTACTTCTGACCAAGGCGTATCGCTCTTCGAGCACTGACGCATTGCCGGTGTTAGCGGGCGTGCTGCCCGCTGACCTCGAAGTGGTACGTGCTGGCAGACTAGGCGCTGTGCGCAAGACCGGGAGTACCAAGGAAGAGCTTAAGCGCGCCAAACTCAGTGTTACTGAGTCCGTCCTAGCCGAATGGCAGGTACGTTGGAACACGTCGACCCACGGGCGGGAGTTATATCGGTTCTTTCCGGACGTGTCGGCACGGCTCGAGGCAACTTGGGTCGAGCCTGACTACGAAGTGTCCCAGCTGCTCATCGGTCACGGCTGTTTTAGGAGTAGGCTTTGTAGGATGGGCCTCTCGCCCTTAGGAACCTGCTACTGTGGGGAACCGGTAGAGGAAGACGTGCATCATGCACTATGGGAATGCCAGATTTACAGTGAGGAGCGTAGGATCATGTTGGACGGAGTCGAAATTATCGGGGAGGGCCCGATTTACTACTGCGACCTAGTTGCAACTGAGGCCAACTTTCGCCTACTTCGCAACTTCGCGAGAAGCTGGCACAAGACCAGAAGCTCATTAGAGCGTGAAGAGCGCCTAACGCGAAACAGCGCGACGACGGAGGCAGAAGAGCTAGAATAGCAGATAAACCACTGTGCGACCACTCGGACGACACCGAAGGCGTAACATGTGGCGTCCGCCCCAGAAGGGGGAGAAGGACTTGAGGGACAGTTGTATTAAAAAAGAATTTGTAGGGTGCGAAGCGTGCGCACCTGAAGGGAGCAACTCAACCCAACGACAGTAGGGTGCGCACACCCAGCGATTCGGCCTTTATAACCTAGATGTTGAAAGGGCCATGGGAAGGTGGTGGGTACTGTACATTTATGCTTGTATAAATGAAACTCGTTCCTACATATTGTGTCTATTTAGTAACTGTACCTGTAGCAACACCACGCAAACGAGAAGAACTTTGGCGGCCATCTTTATTGTTGAGTGGGAACTAGACAATGAGCAAAAAATCTGCAGCGCGTGTTTATATACAATAATTAACAATGAGACTGTTTATCAGTATTTTGTAAAATTAACCAGAACTAACTAACTGCTACCACAGTACGTGCCATATAACTGGGTTATTGAGGGCCAATTTCACCGGTTCAAATTAAAGTCTCGTCTAACATATTATGAACTTATGTTTTCCAAAAAGTTACAAAGACTACATATAAAACAGTTACGTGACAGTTAAGAGTTAAATATCGACTAACTAATTGAGACTATTTTATTAACGTCATGCTCTTTGATTAATATGTGAAACTGATCCTTAATGACGTCATAACACTATATTTAAATAATAACCTAGAGTTTTTTATCATTTATAATGAAGATAATCTCCACAAAAAGAGATGATCTTAAAGAAAGGTTACATAAAGCTAACCTGTAGAATAAAGCTTTTGACGTTATCTATATTTGTAAATATAAAAGACCTTGACCTCAATTCAATATCCTTTGTAGTCACAACTACGTGTGATAGTGCAATATGATATAACGACCACATCATATCTTACTACTACTGCTACAGTATATAAACGTACTGCCTGTTTGTAGTCAACATTGTGTGATCACATCTCAACAACAAACATGGCAGCTAAAGCTCTCCTCTTCGCCGCTCTCTTAGTGCAGGTAACAAAGCCTAAAAAAAATATTTTTGTAATTAAGCCGTAGCATAACATATTAAAAATCAAATATAATTAAAAAAGATAATCCAATTTGTTAATTTATTATTAACAACAACTAATTAGGTATATAAATTCTAATTTCCTTTGACCTTAGACTCATTTATATTTGCAGATCATCTACGGAATGTCCGCTGCTCCGTTCTTCGGCGCTCCGTTCGCAACCGCCGAGTTCCCGTGCGCTGCCAGCGCGTTCGAATACGGAGAACGTCCTTTCGGCTACGGAGCCGGTCTTTTCGGCTACGGCGCCGGGCCCTTCGCGTTCGACGGTCCATTCGGCTACGATGGAGTCGCTGGTCCCTTCGGCTATGGCGCTGGTCCCTTCGCATTTGATGGTCCATATGGTTACGATGGCTTCGCTGGTCGATACGGCTTCGGGGCTTTCGGCGCATATGGACGTGGTCCCTACGGATATGGCGCTGCTCTCCTCTAAGTCCTAGAGGATATAACCAGCCCAGGATCCGGTTCTAAAATAAATCGTATCGTGCACGTATTCTTTTATTTATTTGATATTCTACTCAGCCACGGCGCTGAACGCTTCGCGTCCGATGGTTCATTTCGGTCCCTTCGGCTATGGTGGTTACTACGGTAGATATGGTCCCCTCCCTAGCCCATAAGGATATGCCGCTGCTTAACTTGAAATCTCTATACACAATATCTACTGACATGACCCCCTGGTCGCAACACTGTGTTTTGATTAGAAATTGAAACAAGTTCCAGATCCAGTTAAAATAACAAAACATTTTTTATTCATTTATTTATTCAATAGTTAATGTACACAGGTGACATACATTATGAACTTAATATTATTAAAAATTGTACAAAGGCACTACTTATTCCATAAAGGAATACTATGGAATGAGTAGTGCTATTATAGGAAAATAAGCATAATGAAATACAATATTAGTGTGCACTTTATTTTTCTTTATTATTTCTAAAATTATCTGATTGAATTTCAATACTTGTGATCAATTGTAATTAAATATAATGACGTAGGTTTTCGCAAAGGGGAATATAAACCCTAGAAGTCAAAAATAAACATAAAAATTACCGCAAAATTTATAACTATTAACATGGTTTGAATAACTATTATTTATTTTTCGAACATTACAAAGGTTTTAGATTATGCTTGTGACCGTAACTTGTAAATGTTGCTGTTGATCATCATCAGCAACAGCTAAAACATCATCATCAATATCTTCCTCGATCAGCTCGATGGTTCCATATTAATGCACTGCTGTTCAACTGACATACTGTGTGTACCTACTTTCAGCTAAATTGGGTAATGGGAACTGCATCAAATTCAACTGGCAAGATTTAACAAAACATACAAAGTACCTAACATAGCAAGATATATTATCCTTGTCATAATATATACTAGTTTATCTCCCGCTCAACTTCTAGTTTATTCAACAATTTTTTTAGGGGATTTTCTTAGATGCAAGTCGGTCCAATGAGGCCAATGTCCAGTAGTAGAAGCGCCCCTGCTGTTGATTATGATGATGATGAAAGTATTGTATTTTTATTGTTTACCTTTATCATAATATTCCAAATTAGTTATAATATATTTTAAGATTATTAAATCAAAGAAGAGAATTGAGAATGATATTTATTTCAAATTCGGAATATAGGATATATTCCGAATTTGATTATAGGAATAGGAATTAGAGGATGGCAGCGCCATATCCGCAATGACCAAAACCATAACCACCGTTGAAGCCACCGAAGCCATATGGAAGAGCGAATCCAACATAACAACATGAAAGATCAAATGCGAAGCGGCCAGCGCCATAGCCGAAGGGACCGGCTTCGTAGCCGAAAGCACCGGCAGCGTATGGATACTCGGCGGCCACGAATGGAAATTAAGCAAATTATTACTGAACTCCCGTAACCATTTTTTTAGGAAATTACGTAGAAGGAACAGAAAACAGTACTCAAGTGAAATCAGCGAGTAAATGATACAATAAATAGATGCCACATGCTTTTTAATTCGGGTCCAGTATGAGTAACAATTTCAGATCATCAGGGATTTAGAGCAAAGCAGCGCCATATCCATAAGGCCCATAGCCGTAGCGACCACCATAGCCGAAGGGACCGTCGAACGCGAAGGGCCCGGCACCGTACCCAAAACGACCAGCGAACCCATCATAGCCGAATGGACCGTCGAACGCGAAGGGACCGGCTCCGTAGCCGAACGCACCGGCGGCGCACGGGAACTCGGCGGCCGCGAATGGACCTTCGAAGGCGAAGGGCCCCGCGCCGTAGCCGAACGCGCCAGCGGCGTAAGGGAACTCGGCGGCCGCGTATGGAGCGCCGAAGAACGGAGCAGCGGACAGTCCGTAGATGAACTGAAATTAAATTACAATACATTTATATTGCCATGTTGAAAGTTGTATGAGCAAGACTCATTCCCAGTTTACTATAATTACCTGCAGCAACACCACGCAGACGAGAAGAACTTTGGCGGCCATGTTTGTTGTTCGAGCGAGAACTTGATAATGTGCAGAGATTCGCTGTCCGTGTTTATATACAATAATTGTTGACAAAGAAACTGTTTATCTTACTGTTAAAATATTTTGTAAAATTAACCAGAACTTATTTTTAACGCACGTGATAATATAATATAACCTACCTAAGTAGTTTAATTATTTTCATCAAAATATTATGATGGTTAATGGGAAATATATTAATTCATTTAAAGAGCTTATAATATCATGTATTTTCGTAAATAGGATATAACCCAAGAGTCTTAATCACCAATCGATGTCTTAATCACCTAGATTGTAGCTAAGGCATGGCAAAAGGTCAATGCAGTTCCACGTGAAACCATGAGTCCTTATTGTGTTGATGGGAAAATGGCCCGATGTCATCCTTGAATATATTTCAAGCTATTCATTTATCACTAACCAAACAATATTATTCTAAATATTTTTTAAGTATACACTAAGGTTACATATTATTATGATACATCTTTATATCAGAGACCCTTAGAAATCTATATCGTGGACGTAGGTAATATTTCAAAAAGTATGAGGGATCCGGAACAAGCAACACCTGGATACCAAATTTAAACATGTCAAGCAAGGTCTGCGAGACGACAAGATTCGGGTTCTCCGCCTGGAATAAAAACGAGCAAAATCGTTGTGCACCTGCAGCATTACCGCAGTATACACTTAAAGTAACAGGGATGGGGAAGGGGTCAAGATTGGCCAGATTCTCAAGCGTGCTTTAATTAAAAATATTTTAAGTTGCCAACAAAAATTAACGATCGTAAACCACCAGCATAATTCTATATCCTTCTGTAAATATACAGGACTCTCTCCATTGTGACTTTGGTCACTGTTTTATAAGACAAAGTTATTTAAAACTCGCATTCAATCGAAAAATACATTTGATGAATCGCAAATCCTGATAAAATACATCGAACCGTGAGGCCATTGAATTAAAAAAAATCTAAACTTAATGATGATGATTTACATTGACTGCTCATTAATAGGGAGGACGACACGTCTGCATATTGTTTAAGGGTATCGTTAGTAACCTGTTGCTACGGTTGCTCTTGCTTTGAGATATTAGGCTTTAAAAAAATGAGGGAGGATGGTCACACTAGGTTTTTATTTATTACTTTATTATACACCTTCGTTGTAAGCTGTAATCAATGCAACAGCAAGTCGTTTGGTGCACACGAGTTATATCATAATATGTTAATCACACGTAGTTGTACAACGAACACTGAATCGAGGTCAAGGTCAATTTTATTTACAAGAAGTTTATCACGAAGCATTTGACATGTTTTATTGTGACCTTCAATATAACACTGTTATGGTGACACAATGATATTGGCAGTCGATGGTGTCCTGTATCGTCATAAAGAAAAAAACTGTAGTTCATTTACCTTTTTCTTTCCCTTTTTGTTTACGCGATGATAGAACCCCTACGATACGATATAGTATATGATATCAACTAGATTTAAATGAATTTTCGGATAGCTTTGCTTTATGAAAATAAATAAAAATACATAAAACTTTATTCATACAAGGCTGATAAAAGCGAGAGGCATTAAATTAAACCACATATACTATAAATACTACAGTTACTCCTAAACTATTAAAAAAAAATTACGACAAGTATACGAAATATTTTTTTCAAAGAAGTTAAATAGCGAAAAAAATGTAATCATGCTTTGTACCGGGCGGCTACAGCGAGTACGGGCTGAATGATCCTGGCCAGCCATAGTTGAAGATCAGATGCGATACAGCATATACGTAGTGAGAAAAAACTTCAAAAAAATCCCTGTGGCTAAACTACGAGTATTGCTCCGATTGATTTTATTTTTGTTGTGTAACCTGAAATTGATACACTTTATATGTGGTTTAATTTAATGCCTCTTATTTTTATCAACGTTGTATTACTTTCAGGAACTACTCTCTCAAAGATTGCAGCCGCATTTCATATTTTATGCTAGCATGTGCGGAAACTTTTCCGCAAAATATGAAATGTGGCTGCAATCTTTAGTTAACATGAAAAATACAGGTACCTTAACAGATAAGTCTCCAAAGCGTTACCGACAAACCTGCGTTCCTTTAATACGTCACGTAATTTTTTTATAGAACATAATCAGGGCTCTTAGATATTTTCTAAAGACTTGTCTGTTGGCCAGATCCAATTGATGAACCTGAAGACTGAAGATGGCGCCGTCACTTCACCCAAGGTCGAAATTTTGCGGGAGGTGAATTTCCATACACAGTAAATTTGTTCAGCATGGTCTGTTGTTTGTTTGACTATCGATAGGGGAAGTTTGGCTCTGTGAGTCAAATTAGAATTAGCCTTAGGAAGAGGCAGTGCCACGCTGCATGCATGCATGAAGCCGAATTCGGCCGGCACGACCGGGGAGGTACCTCTCGCTTACACGAGACTGGCGTAGTGACAGCTGTGCTGTCGCGTTTGTGTGGTATGTAAGTAGCCGATGGCCCATGGAGGTGGGGGGGCAACACATCTGTTTATCTTTAGGCGGATGTCTATGAGCGTCGGTAGTCATAAAAATGGCTCAGACTACTCGTTTGCCCCCTTATACCATAAAAAAAGTACCCGATATGACACCGAAGAATCTATTGTCTCGTGTCTCGACTAACATTCACTGTAACACTCCAATATACGATGCGATACCTAACTTATTTGCAAAACACTCAAGATCACTCGCTCATAGCCCCTTAGAAGAAATTTAATGTCGTCTTTATCAAAAGCAGTAGGTATTATAGAAGTGTGGATCTGAAGTTTGGAGGAGTTTCTTCAAGAAAGCAATTACGGATACTTGTTTGAGACTTTCGTGTTTATTACGCATATTGTTAAAACCCGTAAAGTAATTACAATAAGCAATTACGGACCCATAACACTTCTGAGCTACGTTTTGAGGTTGTTTTCGAAGTTATTACGCAAGTGTAACGAGTTCCAACCTGCCAAACAAACCGATTTTGGCATTAGTACCTTAGACCATCACACATCATCAGACATCCACACGCTGGGCCAGAATATACAAAAAAAGGAATATAATTGACTATATTTCCAGCAAGCGGTACTGCAGTAATAACTGGCATCTCTCAATGACATTTATTTCATTTTTATCATTGAGAACCAAACGACAATTCACAAAAATAAATGTACTTCTTAGATATATACATATGTCACGTGCGTTAGGAGTCAGTTCTGGTTATTTTTACAAAGTTCGTAAATTGATAAACAGCTTCTTTGTTGACTATTGTATATAAACACGGACAGCGGATCTTCTGCACATTGTTAAGTTGCCTCTCGAACAACAAACATGGCCGCCAAAGCTCTTCTCGTGTGCGTGGTGCTGCTGCAGGTAATATAGCACATGTTGAAACAGTCTATTAAGTTCTTAACAGTTCTTATAAGTTTAAATTAAGTTTAAACATTTTTTTTATATAGGATAAGGGGCAAACGAGCAGGTGATAGATTGCCGCCGCCCATTGACATCCACAGAACTTTTAGGAGGCTTTGCAGGCGCGTTGCTGGCCTTCTAAATAAGAGTAAACATTACTAATAATGAAAGATTTTTTCAGTTGAGACTACTGGGTTCCAAAGATTAGCGCATTTAATCAAACACTTCAGTTTATTTTAATTTTCATTTCGTTTTAGTTCATCTACGGACTGTCAGCTGCTCCGTTTGTGACCGCCGAGTTCCCTTACGCCGCCGGCGCGATCGGCTACGGCGCGGGGCCCTTCGCGTTCGAAGGTCCACTCGCGGCCGCCGAGTTCCCGTGCGCTGCCGGTGCGTTCGGCTACGGAGCCGGTCCCTTCGCCCACGGCGCCAGGCCCTTCGCGTACGACGGTCCATTCGCCTATGATGGAGTCGCTGGTCCCTTCGGCTACGGCGCTGGTCCCTTCGCATTTGATGGTCCTTTTGGTTATGATGGCTTCGCTGGGCGATACGGCTTCGGGGCTTTCGGCACATATGGACGCGGACCCTACGGATACGGCGCTGCTATCCTCTAAGTCCTAGAGGATATAACCAGCCACCCAGGATCCGGTTCTAAAATAAATCGTATCGTGGACGTATTCTTTTATTTTATTTTTTATTATACTAGCTGAATCCTGCGCGCGTTGCTTCGCCACCAGCTAAATAGCCGCATCCACACCGGACGATCCAAAGCGCTCCAAACGCGCGCGGCATGGAGCGCGCTCCATGGAGCGAGAGGTGTAGACGTGCCGCGCGCGATCCATGTGCGCGGCGGGGAGCGCGCGCTCCTCGCCGCGTGCGATCCATTTCTTGTCGGTTTTTTGGTCACGCACAAAGGTGCCTCAGCCGCTTGGCGCGCGCGGTCTGGACGGTTGCGAGGATCGCGTGAACCGCCGTTATGGATAACTCACAATGTATACGTTTATTTTCCCTATATAGGGAGAATAAATGTTTATGGGATCCTAATGATGGCTATTATACAAATAGAGGTGTAAGAGAAGATGCCTGGCGGAAAATTAGTCGGCAAATGGATAGTATTCCAACAACGGAAATAAAGAAAAAAATGAAGTCTTTGTCAGGTGGCTATATTATAATTAATTTTTGCCGTAAATATACAAGTAAAATGTAGCTTGCTGCTGCTACGGCTATTCGTCGCCGTCGTTGCACGTGTGACTCCATAGCCAGACAAAATTTCAACTGAATTATGGATCAGTATGGATCGACTGGATCGCGTTGGAGCAGCCAGTCAGGATCGCAAAAGATTTCTGTTGGATCGACCTAGAACGATCCACGCTCCACGCATCACGATCTTGGATCGCGGATCGCGGGATCGCCGATCCATTTTGGATCGTCCGGTGTGGATGCGGCTAATCAGCGTAACTTAAAAATTAAAAATATATGACAAGACAAGACTTACTTTCTGATGAATGACAATGCAATTTTATGGAGCGAGAGGTACCTCCTCCGTCATGCCAGTCCAAATCATCTACATGCATCCATTCAGCGTGGCACTCACACACCTCTTACTATACGTTTATGTATCCTTGGAAAAGCTGGCGAAACTCTAGACACAGCTAATTCAAAATAGTTATTAGTAAAAGGGCGTTTTTTAAGATTTTTTTTTTAATTTAAATACAAATTCGCGTACGAACTCTTCAAAAACCTTGTAACAATTTGACACATGTACGTATAAATCTTCGAAAATTTCCACCTCAAGTCACGTTTTCAAAATCCGTGACTCGATACGCGCATTTCTTTACTTAATTTTCGTTATAAATATCAAAATTGTCTGTTTTTGACGTCACATTCGCAACTCGCAAAATAATGGCGAATCAGCTTCTTATTCTGTTCGTAGCCGCACAGGTAACATTAAAATTACATTTGTTTTATATTTTCGACCAAGAACTGCAACGCCATCGCTAATATATTGCTGCGCATTGCTTACTCAGCAATAAATACGGTGATAATGGTCTTGAATTATATAATATCAGAATTGTCGGTTAAATAATACTAGTGGATCCGCGAAGATCGATATTCGATCTAAGTGTGCCCTTTTTTGTAATTAAAAACTAAATATCATATGACATGACATTGTAACTAACAATTTATGTAAAACTTTTAAACATTTGCAAAAGACAAATAGAAACTTAATCAATAATTACGTCTATCTTGTATATCAATGTGTCAAAAGCATGGTAGTGTGTATAAAGTTTTATTTATTAAATTAAAGTACTTTATAAACAATATTATTAAAATATATTTGCGTGCAGCACTTTTCTTACATGTAAATGTGCCAAAATTCATACTCCTCCATCCGCGCAGTTTTCGTAAAATTGTTCCTGATGTTTTTGCTTCACGTATTTATACATTGATAAAGTACAAGTGGCGTCAAGAGTCTCCGCAACTGGCAACCGTAATGAATAGAGTCATGGACGTGGTATTATATATATTTACAAGGAAAATGTGTTGTGATCGGGATCTGGTTATGGTGTACAGACGTCGGGGAACTGGAGCGAAGGCAGACGTGTTGTGACGTTATAAAATATGTCACATTTAGAAAGAGCGTTGACGACACCATAAATGGAATAGAATACTGTCTCTACATTGTGTCGTAGTGGTAACTTCAGGGCCGGTTGGACGGTGCGCGAAAGTATTTTCCCTGCGACAAACAAAAAAGTGTGCGGCGACCATTAGCAGGAAAATTTGAAAATTGTAACGATTCAAAATTATTGCCATTTATAAGGGACAGTGGGCGTCACGAGGGTAAAAGAAGTATGTTGAAAACAAGCTTGGCATTCATCCACCATACGCTACAAGAAGCGGGCTGCCTATATGCCATCATACAAGAAGCGGGGTGACACCTGACTGATGTTATCAAGATGATGACGACGCCACCCAAGTTGCCACACTTCGTAATCGCCGCCGATATCTCGTTATGTAAGAGAGTTATCAATATTACATCTAAGGAACTCATATAAATACATAATTTCACAGATATTTTGTTCACAATTAATTTAAATATTAAACCAGTAGGTACCTACAGTTACATAGAACCTCAAGATGTTTGCTAGAATTGTTATCTGCGTTACGTGTGTTGTAGTTCAGGTATATCTTATTTCTTTCATATGAAAAAAAACTAACATATCACATGGCAACATGTTTACTTTTGTAATAATAATGTGCACTTGTAAGTTGTGTACTTCTGTACAAAGTAGCAATAGTAAAAATCTAGTGAAATCTAATTGTATAAAACTACGTCTACAGTTTTGTGACTAGCTTCACAACTGGCCAAATCGAGCAAAAAAGCGGCACGGAGTTCTACAATTTTGTCAAAGCATTACAGACCTTTATTAACTGTCTACGACTTCGTTATGGATAGAAATAGAGGTCTCAATTATTGCATATACAACACTTTTAGTGACTAACATCGTACTGTTAATTTCTTGCAATCGGCTACTTAGACAATCGCTTTCATTTTTCACTCCTCGCCAAAGGAAGAATTACATCAAAAAGTGAGTTATATGTTTAAAATCTTAACTGCAAATTAAATAAGCATTGTGATGTTTTCTGCCTGCAGGTTGTCCACGCACAGTACATAAATGGAGGTTATCCCGGAGTCTATCCCAATGCCCTGGCGGCAGAGGCCCTCGCCAACAATTACGCAATACCCAACCCCGTGTATGACCACACACACCCACATATTGGAGTCAACCCTGCAAGTAATGGAGGCACATTTGTGGTGAAGAGTTCGTCGCCGTTGGCGCCCAATGGAGTGAACGTGCAGTCTGATAAGTTGCTGGTGGAAGGTCCAGTGTCTGTCTCCGGACAGCTGCCGTTCTTGGGCGTGGTGTCATTGGAAGGACCCCTTCCCGCAGCCGGCCATGGCGCCGTGGCATACAACTGTGGCAACGGCAACGTTGGCATTGTGAACGAAAACGAGGGTATACCTAATGCGTACGCTGGCATTCCAAACGCCGCTTACGCCAATGCCATACCGAATGCAGGATACGCGAACGCCGGGATCCCAAATGCCGGATACGCGAACGCCGGTATCCCAAATGTCGGATACGCGAACGCCGGGATACCAAATGCTGGATATGTGAATGCCGGCATTCCTAATAATGGATACGTAAATGCAGGAATTCCAAATGGCGGATATGTCAATGCTGGCATCGCTAATCCTGGGATAGTTAATGCCGGCATCGGTGGAGCTCGCGTTTATTAATTAACTAATTAACTCATTATTTATTTAATTTATTTCAATAAACTATTTAAAATATGTACATTTGAGTATTCTATTTATATTTATAAATGAATTGCTATCCTTTATTGTTGCTACTTACTACTTACTACTACTACTTAACTCGAGAACGGTAGGATCAATTTGTTTAATTTTGGTTTTCGATTATTTGTGGAAGTCTAAAGACGAAAGCTAGACAACATTTTTTACTGAAGTTCAAATATTCTGCGATTATCGTTCACCTTTTTTAGGGCTCCATATCTCAAAGAGAAAAAACGGAACCCTTATAGGATCACTTTGTTGTCCGTCTGTCTGTACGTCTGTCAAGACCTTTTTCTCTAAAACGCATGAAGGGATTAAGCTGATTTTTTGTCAATTACGGAAGTCAGTTACGTCTTCATGCCTTGAAAAAATCACACTTCTAAGTTAACGCAATAAAAAGTTATAGCCAATTGCACAAATTTTGTTTGAAAACGTACTTTGTCGAAAACCAAAAAATTATCGGGTACTTCTCGTTGACCTGGAGTTGTGAAATTTGGCAAAAAGTAAGAACTTATAGCACATAAATAAGAATAAATCTGAAAACTATTAAGTTATATGTAGATCATTGGAAAAATCTTTATCAACTATAACTGTAATTCGTTGCCTAAAAATAAATGTGTGTTAGCAACCGCTTATATACGTTTGTCAACTTAAACGGCAGGCGTAAAGTTACAATAATTGAAAACCATGCATTACGTTTGGATTACGGAACCCTCGGTGTGCGAGTCGAACTCGTACTTGGCCGGTTTTTTATTGATTCTGAGACCATACGAAGTTTGCCGTGTACGCTAGTATAATTACAATTACTTCTTTCGGCGCATTACGCGCATATTTTAGGTCTTCTGTTGGCAAAATATACAATTACTTTCTAGCATTGCATAAATTCTTGCTGTATCACTATTATACGAAGAGCGATGGGACTCGTTAGTCCTCATTAGGTATTCACCTATAGGAACATAAAAACTATTTCTTGTTTTTCTTGTTTATTACCTGCTGAGATATAATCTTTACATTTTGCTACCACATTGCTAAAACACACGCTGGTGTAACGTAAGGCGTGTGGGAATTCGCATCTCGACCTCATAGGAAAACAATTCCCTGTTATACATTACCTAATATTACATAATATTACGTAAACTGAAATTCTGACTTTTTTAGAGGTTATACAGATGGGTTTTACTACTTCAGCTAAGCTACGGCAGCTTCGTTCATAAATTCAACATTTGTCAGAAATATTATTTACTTGCTGTGCCCTGCGGTGTCTCCTTCGTAAAATATATCCCAAGGAAGTCTTTTTTTTTAATAGTATAAGGGGGCAAACTAGCAGTCGGTCCCTTTTGATGACTACCGATGCCCATGGGCATTCTTTTTTTTTTTTTTTTTATGGTATAGGGGGGCAAACGAGCAGTTGTAGCCATTTTCATGACTACCGACGCCCATAGACATCTGCATAGAGACTATACAGATGCGCTGCCCCCCTTTCTCCTCCCACCTCCTTGGGCCACCGGCTACTTACACACCGCACGAAACGCGATAGCACAGCTGTCACTTCACGCCGGTCTCGTGTAAGCGAGAGGTACCTCCCCGGTCGTGCCGGCCCAATTCGGCTGCATGCAAACATACAGCGTGGCACTACCTCTTACTAGCGTGGCACTACCTCTTACTGCATTCGCATGATTGTTACGCAGATGCGTTGCCCTCCTATCATAACCCCCCAATGGGCCACCCAAGGCTACTCACAAACCGCACGAAACGCGACAGCGACGCTGTCAGTTTACACCGATATCAAGCCTGGCCAAAGATTTACGACAGCCTAAGTTTTCATCGAAACCAATTCAGTCATTTTGTACTAGGTACTATAATATATTGTAGATATCATACAAGCACTCCCATCTATATATTGTTTATAAGGTAAACTTAATTGACTTATCAACACATTTCTGAAACAACTACTACAAGTAACAACTGTACCTAGAAACTTGGAGTTTGGTACAGGGGTTCCTTTCATGAGGTAGATAAGTGAACACTATGGAAGGATTTTAAGAAATTTCACCCCTAAGGTGCTGAACTATAATTTTATGTGGAGTATCAGGGATTTCTTTCTAATTAAACGTGGGTGAAACCGCTGGGCACAGTTAAGTTGCACATAAATAGGTTGGTACGATTTTGCGTTGTTGTCGATGAAAGGATCCGTGTCCTCTCGAATCAAAGCTGTCCCTAAAGCACAATTATTGTCTTTATTCAACACGGATACCTATTACCCTATAGGCTATAGAGTACCAACCTCCCGTTGTCTCTAAATCATGATTAACACATTTCCTAAGAATATTTTTAACGTCAATAAATATGTTTTTTAAAAACAAGCTTTGGCCCACCACTTCTTCCCACCGCTGCTATTAAAAATGCTTTATCAATCAAAAAAAATTACAATTTCAGCTTTTGATTACAACCTTTTTGAACAACCCAATTAGGTCACAGTACCAAAAATTTTTTGGCAAATATATTGTAGAACAAGTATTGAGTCCCTTTGGATCAACTTACCGAGAGTGGAACCGCGGATCACAGCTAGTAATTTATATTGTAATTCGCATCGGTACGCGAGTTTCCCAACTATTGATTGAGTACTGAGAACTTGGCTCGATACTCGATAACAGCCTTCATTAATATTTGATCTTCTTGCAGCACGCACACTGACATCCATAATGTACAATGAACATCATCATTTATAATAGACTAGCTGAGCTCGTAAATTTAGATCACGTGGAAAATATAAAGTCATCCCATATTATTTCATAGGAGCATTTGTTCGGGATAAAACTATTTTATGTGGTCATCAAGTTACTCTCTATAAGTGTGCCAAATTTCATGAAAATCAGTTCAGCAGTTTTTGCATGAAGGATTAATAAAGAAAGAAACAAACTTTCGGATTTATAATATTAGTAGGATAGTGTCATTTCTTCTTTGCCTATGGATGAGGCCATCCTCACACCGGTGCCACGTTCGTTGAACGGAAGCACATGTTTCGCAGTCGCTCAAAAAGGACTCAAAATCCGACCACTCGTTTTCACTAAACAATAAAAAACTACCTCAAAGAGTGCCCCAACAAAGAAGAAATTTATTCTAAAAAGACGCAATTAAACATACTCACCTCAACGGGTTCCAACACGAGCCGTGATTTGCCTAGCTCAAACAATACCTACTACCGTAACTGTTAGGTGTTCTGAGAAATGAGACTGTCACGCGCAAGTCCTTTCACCCGACAGAGGGTGCAGGGAGGGACGGCCCCCACTCCTGGTCTATTCATTCAGAACATAGTCGAAACCATCTCTAGGAGAGTAGGATATCTCTTTCAACCCTTTGGAAAACCTTGATGGGCCTTTTCACCCAAGGACTTTGCTGAACTTATTTAAGTTGGCGGAAGGCAAGCCAACTGTAGACTATGCCCTAGTCACTTCGGATGACGCCGAAACCGCCTTATTAAATCGCTCTGTGTAACAGTTAAAAATTAAATAGAAGACAAAAATTGTGTCAAAATAAAAAATACTAATTTATTAAAGCTAATATCGCAATTAGTTAGAAGTAGTTAGTAAAGAAATGAATTGGCGCGCCGCTGACCGGGAGGGCAGGCGGCGTGGAAGCGTATGGCATCCGCCACTGGCTCCACTCGTCTACGGCCCCCGTACGTCACAGATTTTACGGCACCGACAACGCGTTGTAGCCGTATTGGATTGGTATATTCACCACGCCGCGCCGGTATATTGGCATACATTACTCTGAAAATAGACGTATTACTTCGTTTTACTTTAGTTAAATTAAAAAATAATATCATAGACTACTTGACTCTTTTTACAAATCCATGCCAATTTTTTAAGCTCAAACCCAAACCCATAGACTTAATAAAAAGTTTTTTATTATGTCTATGCTCAAACCAAATAAAAAGCAAACTTTTTATTTGCTCTGAGTTTTTAAGATCCTCCTAAAAATTAGAGCAATTCGAAGGTATGTCACATGCGTATGCTACTATTAAATAAAACAAGGCGCTTTTGTGAAACTACGTTTGAAAATTAGTGTTGATATATCATTTATAGTTCGAGAGTTTATTACACTAAAACTATTAATACTTAGTTATTAAAATGGTTATAGATATTATCATAAATTTATTAGAGAAGTTTAAAGTTGATTGATCATAACACCCGTTACTATTAAAATACTCCACAATAGTGAAGAGATAATAGAATATTATGATAGAAATTTCAAAATTGTACTTTAAGTAACTACCAAAGATTCAACGAATATTATATTAATATAGAACGAAAACAGCAAACGCAAGGAAAAGTGGAGGTTAATCAAAAGGGGTACGGCATATTGTTATCTACATTTAAAATTTTATACGCTTTACTAGCTGCCGTGTCTCGTTATCTCGTTTGTAAATATGGGAACTAATTGTTGAATTAATATAAAGCATGTTTTTTTTAAGAACTATTCTCAGACCTATCAAATATAGACAGAAAATTTATAAAAATAGATCTATTATTTTCGGAGGATTTCTATCACAAACACCGTGGTACGGTATTTTTTTGTTAATGTTATTGAAGTTGTATGTATGCGTATGTAGCGATTTTTTAAATGTTACTGAAGGTTAATCCTCATGTAGCGATTTTTAGGGCATGGTACGAGAAATATGACGAGTGAAATTGTGTGAAACAGTGACGAGTGAAATCGAGCGTAACAACGTGAAGCTTTACTGAGCTTATGACTCTTGCGCACTTTTCTCTCTTAAATCATGTAGGTACGTTCTTAGGGATTAAACTAAAACCAGTCGTGTGTATGAACTTACAGACAGTTTATTTTACACATTTTACAAATAATGTTTACCCGAAATAAAGTCACCAAAGAAAAAGTAAAAAGCGCTAAATACATGTTGCTGTTTATTGCTGATAATAATAATGTATGATATATGATAATATGATATATTATGCTGATATAATAGAGAAATTACAAATACTTCCGGAATTTATATAAGTATTACATTATTGCAATAATACAAATAATATTATCAACAAATCGATAAGGACAACACTATCGAGAATTCTCTCGATATAATGAAGTAACCATTTTATCAAGTCTTTCAAAATAAAATAAGTATATATACCTAAGTTGTACTAAAAATATTTATTATCAATCCTTATTTTAATTAGCTTTTAATATTACTGAAATAAAGAATAAATCCACTAGTTTAATAAAAATAATTAATTTATAATTAATAAACATGTACACTATCGGAGCAGTTATTTTGGTGGTCATCCAGGTAAGCTTACAGTTACTAGTACATGTTCCTTGTACTCATAACGTTATATTATTAATAATCACATAACTGTAGTTTGGTCTATCCTACGGTGTTTTCCTTCTAGCTTGGATAAGAGTTTGCTATAAGTTTGTACCTTGTTAATAATAATATTTGATTTATTATAAATACCTGAAGCCCATGTGCAGATATCAAGGAATTAAATGCAGTAGGTTTACCTGCAGTTATGACTATAAAAACTAGCAGCCAAAAGGAATCATCAGAGGACTAATAACTATATTCGAATAGGCTTTGGACTTGGAGCCAAATGAAGCATATCCTTGTCTACTGCGAAAGGATACCTCCAGCGCCGGATCCAAGCGGAATTTCCGAGGGACTGCCTCGAACCCCATAATGCTTAAAATCATTTTTGGCCTTTAAATGCCTTAAAATCATTTTTGTATGGGTAAATTGATCTTATGGCCCCCTTTCTCAACTCTAACATCGCGTTCACGACCACAGCGGTGCGAATTGCGGCGCGGTGAGCGGATCGTCTGTCTCTCTCTCACTCGCGCATCGAGTATCGAGTGAAAGAGAGACAGACGATCCGCTCACCGCGCCGCAATTCGCACCGCTGTGGTCGTGAACGCGCTGTAAGGTCCCCTAGCCTCGGACCCCGCCAGATCTTAATCCGGCACTGGACCTCCACAGAACATCATTGTGACCTTAGAGATCCGCATACATTCGCTCATTCAGATCCAGCAATAATCAAGATATTTATATTCACAGACCATCAATTGTCAAACAATCGCCAACGTGTACAACGCAGCAGCCTACAACAACGCGCTCGCCGCCAACCTCGCGACCGAGGCAGCCCTAGCCAACACCCTGGCTTACAACCCAGCCGCCGCCTACGCTGGTGTGGTCCCTTATGAGCCCGTAGTACCAGCACCCTGCGGGGTGAAGGGCGTCAACTATGGCCTGGGACTGGCAGAGCTCTCGGCCTCGCACGGCCCAGGTATTCGGGTCTCCAGCGCCTCCCCAATCTCTCCGACGGGACTGAAGGTGGAATCAGAAAACATCGTGATGGAAGGACCGCTGGCTGTCTCTGGCCAGTTGCCGTTCTTGGGTGTGGTGGCCATGGAGGGACCTCTGCCGGCGGCCGGCCATGGTTCCGTGGCTTATGGCTGCGGCAATGGGAACGTGGGCATAGTCGCCGAAGGCCCGGAGTCGCTGGCCAACGTGCCCGCGCTTCCAGGGCCGTACGCCCCGATACAGGGCCGCGCTGTTTATTAGATCTAGTGTACATTTATTTATTTATTGTTAATAAATTATTATGAGTATTTATATGTTTGCGTTTACTTCAATTCATGCAAAATCAATTTTTTCCTAGTTTTGATTCGTAAAGACAGATTAAAGCGGCAGTGAGCCTTTTATTATAAGGAACCGAACGAGCAATTAAAGCCTATTAGTATTAACGTCCACAGACATCCGCACAGTGGCTATGATGATGATGATGCCCCCAGGCATATCCGTATTATCTCCAACCCTGTATACCCGACATCCCATACCGCTACCGTTCTTGACACAAGCATCTATGAGGTCTCTCGCTAATATTGTCGCCGCTGCGCTCAATGACTGGTTCGTGTGATGAAGAAGAGAAGTTTTTTTTATGATATAGGGGGCAAAAGAGCAGTCGGAGCCTTTTTCATTACTACCGACGAACATTGACATCTGCATAGAGACTATATAGATGCGCTGCCCTCCTTTCTCCTCCACCTCCACGGGCCACCGGCTACTGACATACCGCACGAAACGCGCCACATTACGCCGGTCTCGTGTAAGCTAGAGGTACATCCCTGTCGTGCCGGCCCAATTCGACTGCATGCAAGCAGTGTAGGCACTACCTCTTACCAAACTAAGAAAACACTCAACTATGAAATATATACTTATGCTTTGACGGCGCTGCAGACGGCGGCACTAGGCATAGGAATGTTATGAGTGAAGGTCCTCGTAATTGTGGCACAGCAATGTTAGCAATCAAGGCTCTCCTTATAGTCTATGGCACAGAAATTTCCCAGGTAAATCCTGTAAAGAATATCGAAATATCGAAATACCTCTTAATCGTGCTCAAATGTTCAAGGAGTACAAAACAAAAGTCAGTAACAAAATGCAACATGTATTACACCAGCTTTATAGTAGTAAAAATTCCTTACGCGCTCTTGACTTGGGGAATAAGCTTATGAATGCGTGAAGGTACCGTTACGAAAAGTGTGCTCAGGCGAGGAGAACGGAAGTTCAGAGATATAAGTCAGTGAAGTCAAAAAGAGAGAGTTACGTTTCTTTACTGTAGGAGTAAGAAAGAGCGAGCGCGCACATTTCTTTCTCTCTCCCTCTCACAGCCAGTTGTGTATGAAGTTTTACTTCAGTCGTGTGGTCTAAAGCACACACCATTTTCTTATATTCTATCAAACGCTATATGTAAGTCTAGCTGTGCCCCGCGGTTTCACCCGTGTTTAATTTCTAAGAAATCCATATAAACTTCAACATCCAATTTCACCCCTTTAGGGGTTGAATTTCTAAAAATCCTTTCTTAGCGGATGCCTACGTCGTAACATCTACCTGGATGCCAAATTTCAGCTTGACCCGTCCAGTGGTTTGGGCTGTGCGTTGATAGATGGCTATGTCACGTTTGAGTTTTATATATTATATAGATGTCTCTCAGACTAACGCTCTACAAATTCTTTATCCGATATAAATACTGTCATATTCTCTCTCACAGAGAAATTTTGCAAAAAAGTGCAAAACCGCATGCAACATGTCCGCAGACTGGCCGTGGTACGTTTGCATCCTTGAGCAGCACAAGGACTTATAATTGACCTCCATCTTTGAAAATAACGTTTGATTTTTTTCTGTTAATCATACATTTTTGTTGGGGCTTTTTGTTTTTATAAAGTTCTAATTAAGACATCAACCCGTTATCGATTCGTTTTAAAATAGTAACGTTTCAAATTTTAACTAATACTTGTTGAATCTAATTTCATGAATAGGTATAAAACCTTAAAAGAATCAAACCCGTCTTTTTAACAGTTCTTCAAGCAGACATTAAAACTGCGAAATGTTTTTAACATTTATGGTCGCAGCACACATATCAACTCGGAAAGGGATCCTAAACGTCTCGCTAAGAAAAGCGAAAACGACACGATTGCGTTACGTTTCTCATGTTAGTGTGCGTTGCAGTATGAAGATTCATACAAAGAATACTGACCTTCTCGAGGTGATACGGTTATGATCCGTTTCCGAGGTGATGAGTGTGCGGCGACCATTAAGCTCCTTAACTTGTGCTTGCGGTAAAAGTTGATAAGTTGACGATTTACGTTTTCGTTTCTGTAAGATAAGATATTTTCATCAAACGCTAAATAGCCGAATTTCGGCTACGCCGGCCGTCTCGAGAGACAAGCACACTGCGCAGGACATATTAAAGTGCACAAGAGTGCGCGCATACACAACTGCACTCTATATTCCAATGGGACGACAGTCCGACACGACCGGATAGAAATCCGGCGCAGGACCGACGACTTAACGACGTCGTTTCGAGTCACGTGACTCATGAATAAAAAATATACGTATTTTAAAAATTGATTTTAAAATAAAGTATTGATTATTTAGAAATTACTTCACTAGGTACATAATGACTTAAAATTCATAATAATTAAATATTAAAATCAATAAGCTCTTATTTTTATTACTGGAAAATAGTCCATTGGACGGTATTCTGCGAGCGAGGTGTAGGTACCATCCCGGTAGTGCAATATTTAGCACCTAATCATTTTAGTGTTAACAATTCACCAATACAAATTTTCCACTACCTGAAAACTCTAGAAAACCATATTTGGATGTGTATTGGGGTCTCCAGACCTCAAAAGGCTCCAATCATTCGTTTGCCCCTATACCTATTGATAATTAAAGATAAATTAGTCCATAAAAATCTTTGTACGTTGGAAGCAGAGGAGAGGGAACTCTAACACGCACGACGACAAAGTCGCGGGTAATAGTTGTTACATTAGTAACACCAGATGTTATGATACACTTTAGGTAACGCACAGATAATGCGGGTTACAATATCATAATATCATTCAAAAAGCACGTACAATACATTCACAACATTCTGCAATTGTGTCCAAGATACTCGTACCTCGTGACAAAATATGTGAGGTGACTCACGGTAGCGAATGTAGTCTACATTTATACTTGTTATAGAAAAATATGTGTGTGAATGAGTTTCTTGGAAACGGAGGATCTTTCAGATCGGAAAAGTACCTGGCTTTAAAATATGTGCATAAGTCATTAGACTTTTTGTATGAAGAGGTAGTGCCGTGCTGCATAGGAGGAGGTAGTGCCATGCATGGTGCATGTCACTACATCCTCCTATGCAACGGAATTGGGCCGGCACGACCGAGGAAGTACCTCTTGCTCACTAGATACCGGCGTAAAGTGACAGCGTCGCTGTCGCGTTTCGTGCGGTTTGTGAGTAACCGGTGGTCCATTAGGGGGGGCGGAGTGGTAGGAGGGCAACGCAACTGCGTAACCATCATGCGAATGTCCATGGGTGTCGGTAGTCATCAAAAAGCTCCGATTGCTCGTTTGCCCCCTAATGCTTTAACCTGCCCTGTACCACTACGCCAGCCTGGCCCTTGCTTATCGCCACATTTCAATTTAAAATGAACTGTGTAAACATATTAAGCAATATATTTACTTGGTTGGAACCTGACGAATGCCAACCCCAGCCCTAGATGCGGTCCAAGTAGTGGTAACAGGGTTGGTTTACCATCGTTGCACGAGGCACAGTCTGACCCTAAATGGACGGTTGTTTATTTTCTCTTAACTATAAATAACCTAGCTGCGCCCCGCGGTTTCACCTGCGTAAATTTCGACCCTGTGGAAAATAGAAAATCATCACATGGTATCCCATAGGAACATTTTTTCGGGATAATAACTATACTATGTGCTTATCCAAGTTATTCTCTATGTGTGTGAAAATTTCATGAAAATCGGTTCAGCGTGAAGCAGCAACAAACCTACAAACAAACAAACTTAGACACCATTTTTAATTGTTTTTAATTTTTAAAGTGATATAATTTTCATATAGCATCTCTAGCATAAAGTTAATTCTGAAGAGGTACCTACACCCAAAAAAACTCCAGACCCATATTTAAAAGGTGAACGACGATTTACTAAAAATACTGAAATATAATACATCATCATCAAAAAAAAAACATGGTTACAACGATGGAGACTGTCTCTACACCCACAGACATCCGTACATCTCATACTCACAAATATTGCAACCATCGCATCTACCATTTATATTATTAATTATATAATCAACATTTACTGAAAGGAGACTGGCAAGTCTCTTAGGACCTTGGGGCTGATCATTACATTGATTATTTATAAAGGGTAAAGCAGATTAGAACATATAGATTCTATAAATATAGAAAGTTAAGCTTTGTTCTTTGGGATATCAGAGATATTGGGGATTATGTAGTTAAAAGTGAGGTTAGTTTTCTGACAAAAAATATTTCTAACAATACATTTAATTTTTCATTAGGTCGTTTAACTTTATTATTTTTGCGTATACTAGTAACGAAAAATGTAAAAATAATTTAGCCTTTTAGCTTCTTAAATTATATCCATAGATTATATACTATTACAGAGATAGATGCGCAACTGTGACCTTATATTGCCTATAGTAAATGTGCTCTCTACCAGAGGGCGCTGAATGATGAGGCACGAATTTTCAAATCCTGAATTTGTATAAAACTATTAATTTTATATGCAGTGATAATGTAAAATAACCTTTAATTACAGAATTTTAAAATGATGTCGTATGTGTATGCGATCTAGTGAGCTTGCTTGTCATTTTTGTCTTTTATTTCTCTGTGACCTCAATTAGATGGCGTGGTGATAGATTTTTATTTTCGACTATATTAATGTTCTGCGTTGCATGCCGATGATTATATCTAACCAAGTCAAATGAATAATGACGTTTCAGTTTGAAAAATCAGTTAACCACCACATACTATCCAGGTTAACCAATATATTTGCCAGTTACAAATCAAAATATTTAATAATTGCGTAACAAATATATATTTTTAAAGATGCCTAAAATAGATAACAATATTTGCAAATGATGTAAATATGTCGTTTATTTCGCTTTTACTTTACATGTCATCTAAAAAAAAACACAAAAAGAAATACAATTCGAATGAATCGCAAGAGTCACGACTATTCTTACTACTGACAACATTTTGTATGACCGGTAGTTAATAATTTCTTATTTTGTACGAAATGATTTTGCTGAAGAATCCGACGTTATTTGAAATACTAATGATTATTAAAAATTATATTATGAATTTTAAATTTTGTCTGATTCCTGTAATAGCCAAGCCCAGTTTCGCCAGTCTCCTTTGCATATTAACTTCCACTGCCTAGTTTGTACTGTTTAGAGAGTAAAAGTTACAGGTTTTTTTACTTTTGTGCTAATTGTACTCATACTAGCTTAGAATATGTCAAATTTCAGCTATCCAGTAACAAAATAAAGAATTTTAGGTATCAATAAAATTTAAACTACCTATAAATATCCAATTTTGACTTGATATTTCGAGAATTTTAGTTTAGCTGGGATCAGTGGCGTAACTATGCCGCTCGAGGCCCGTGACAAATTCATCGGATGGGGGGTCCAGCCGATGAATTTTGAACATAAAGAAAGAACACAAAAAAGCTTTTTTTTAGGGAATCTCCTCTGATCGGGGGCCCCTTCGGGCTGGGGGCCCGTGGCATTTTGCCGACTTGCCACCCTGTAGTTACGCCACTGGCTGGGATTATCCTATGCAATCTAAATTAAAAAACTTTAGTAGTTACTGAGGATATTTTTTCGTTTTTCCACCATCGTAACCGGATATACAAGTTAATCTATACATACACAAGTTAATCTTTCCTTTTTATCATTATAATAAAGCAAGGTATTTTTTTTTTATAGCATTGGAGGCAAACGAGCAGTTAGGTCACCTGATGTAAAGTGAACACCAACGCCCACAGACATCCGTAACACCAGAGGTCTAACAGATGCGTTGCCGACCTTTGAGGAAAGAATGAGCTCTTTTCTTGAAGATCCCTAGGTCGTATCGGTCCGGAAATACCAAGGGGGGCAGCTGATTCCATATTTAATTGGTGCGTGGGATAAAATTGCGCTTATAGCGCACAGTAGTTTAAAAAAGTAAATAAATAAATAAGTAAGCTATAGCCTCAACGGGTTTACAGAACCGATAACTGGTCTGGAAGAAAGGTTCTCTTACGCCTTGAAAAAGGGTGGCGGGGGGCGACTGGAATCTAAGTGGTTCGTGACCTTTTTTTTTTGGGCTCGGCATTTGGTAGCCCTTACCGATTAAACCCCTGCGGGTGCCTTCAGCCGCTATACGTGGAGGATTCCGAATCATACAGATACAGGACTCTCCAGCGACAGGCTGGCCTCGGGAACAGGCCAGACTCTTCCTCAACGGGGACTGTCCGGCATCCTTTTAACAGTCCCGACGACGTCGTGCCTTTAGATGGACCGGGTTCCCATCCCGGCCCGACACGACAACGGAGATGTTGCTGGAGGCCTCCTACGCTCCCCCGTTCGTCGCCTGCGGGGGGGGGCCGCGTCTGCGGCCTCCTCTCTCACCCGCTCGTCGGCCTCCTTCTGGGACATTACTGTCTCACAGAAGGAAGCCATCGCCTCGTCAATGTCCAGCAGTGGGCAACCCAGGGCTGTTGATGATGATAAAGCATCAAATGTAGGCTCTCACCCGATATCACTGCCCGCGTTATCTCTATGAGCAAATGCTTTACTGGCCTTATAACACAGCAATATCTTACATAAATTAGGTAACGTATACCAAACCGATAACCGTTACTTCACCACCCGATAACATTGTGAAGGGTATATAACGTAGGTGCCCTCCCTAGCGACCACATTTCACATGTTATCACAATGAGAAGTATACTTTTATCCGGCGTCCTCGCGATATTGTTGAACGTGAGCATTTATTTTCTCTTTTCTTATCTTTTCTCTTATCTTTTGTTATAGATACGGGATCTTTTAATTTTTTTATTAATGTAAGTGGGATGGCTACCGCCTACAAGACTGACTTGACACAACAAAAAACGTCTTTCGGTTTTTTGACACTTGAAGTGAAGTTGCAACTCTCAATTGGCAGATAAAAGGTGTCCAAAGCTACCTGACAACAGCTGTCCTGTAACGAATATGTATTTGGGGATTTTAAATGACAAATGTATTACACTCAACTGATAAATTACAGTTGGGTATACCTGTGTAATAAAAATGTACACTTAGTTTATAATTTCAATACCATGAACCTTCTGACAAGATTTCGGTGGTTACTCATATTTTGTGTGAAAAAACCAAGTAAGAACTATGTTGTTGAACCAAAACCACTGAAATTTGAACCGGCTAAAGTGGCAATGCTTTATGTCAGCGGTCGGCAACCCGCGGCTTGACGAGGTTCTACTTGCGGCCCGCGAATGTCTTTTAAATAAGTTATTGGGAAGAGGCCAAACTAAAATAAAAATAAATTGGACTTCTAGAGTGCATATATATATCACAAGTGCGGTCTACCTTTAGTTTATTCTGCCGCCTTGTGGCCCTTGCCTGCCAAAAGGTTGCAGACCGCTGCTTTATGTGATTGTAAATTCAATATTTGACACTTAAAACATTTAGTGTGTTCACCTCTCACTGTTTATTGAATACTCGAAATTAGATCGCTTAGCGTCATATAGGATTTAAAATATAAATGTTTGAAACAAGTGTATCTTTTTTCAGAGAGCATGGGCTCAGTACCCGAACCCATTCCTATCAAACGGGATAGGACCAGCATTCCCAGGACCCCTGGCCCCCTTCACAAACACCATAGCAGCGGCAAACCCAGTTCTCAGCAACATACAGGTCACGCCCACCATATCCGAAATAGTGCCAGCGTTGTCCTTTGGCGACATCTCAATGGCAGGGGAAATGCCCATCGGTGGCACCATAAAAGTACGCGGCTGCTTCCCCGTGTACGGCGTCGTGGGCGTCGACGGCATCGTGCCATCGCTTGGCAGCGCGATTGTGACAGAAGTGATTGGCAATCAGGTGCTGGATGTTGTAAATAGGTGTGCCAATCAGTTGTTAAGTTAATATTTGTGTAAATTAGATTTATGTTATCTATAGTTATGTTGTAAGATGTTAATAAAAATGTTGTAATGAAACGTAATTATTACTTACCTAAAGAGAACCTGAAACTGTATTGCGTCAACTTGTGTGGTTGTTGGTATAGAGAACATGTCTTTCAGATTTTCCGACATACAAATTGACCTTTGGGTATATGGAATAGGCAGCTGGTAGATGCTTAAAGATCCGGTAGGACCTTCAAAAATGAATGTAACAGCTTTTTGTACAGAATTAGTTAAGTTTGCCAACTCTAAATTAGTTGGCAAAGTTAAGTTTGCTCCAGTTGTCATTCTCGTACTCCGGTAAAGAAGGTAGCACTAAAAATGAAAAATAAATTACAAAAAAAATTGAAGAACCGACTTCAAATCACCAAGACAAATACAATTTAGTTTATTTTTGTAGTCAGGTTTATTCGTTTTGATGTATTTATTTTTATATTTTCGTGCAACCTTCCTTTCTTTTAAAATCGGTTAAAATACCAAAACCCAAAATTAATCTAAACGGGATAATTGCGGAGCTACATACAAACTGACAAATTCCCTTTTTGAAGCCTGTTAACTCACTTATACAGAGTTCTTTTTAAAACACCAGTAAGGTCTCAGATCATTTTGTAACATAAGTCAATAAATAAAAATAAAATGACGTTTTTAAGTTTTTAATTCGTAAGTCTCGCGCGGCCCGCGCATTTGCACGGTATGTTGACCTAATCTTACGTAGATACGTGATTCACTTATAACGCTCGGGCGAAAAATTCAATTAATATTTATTTTTGTATGAAAAAATAAAAATGGAACTATGAAGTGGTAGAACAAATGCTGTTGTTAAAGTTTAAGTATTACTCGACAAACCAAAGTTTGCAGTTGAGACGTTAGTAATCGGTTAGTATGAAATCTATATTTAATCTGAATCTTTGAAAGTTTGTAACGGTATATTTTCTGTTGTATAGCTAAAATTACCTATTTTTATTTTTGAAGTAAAACTTCTATACGCGCGCTTGACATGGTGGCGAGCATAGACTTAATAAAAAGTAGGCGAGAGCGTTACAAAAAGCCAAAAGTTGTCATTCAAATTCAAAATCAAATTCGATTTAAATGAAACGTTTTGTATTTAAAAAATTAATATCATATGACATGTTATGTCAATATAACTACGGTATTTTTTTGTTTTTGACTTTCAATCAATAATTCAGTTTCACTTCAATTGTGTGGTCTAAAATAAACACTTTTTTTATCTACATCTCACTTCCTGCCAAATTTCATTAAATCTATGCAAGTAATATGTACACACAAGTAAACAACAAAATGATCATATATATTTTTGTAACTTTGTATGTAAAAATTAGTACCTATGCTGTTCTCGTAGACTAAATGAAATTTTCTTAGTTTTAAAATATTAAGACGGACTTCCTACTTCACCCCATCTCCATCAACGGGCCATTCACAATCCGTACAAAATGAGATGACACATCCAACACTTAAGCGGTACCAATTATTTTACATTCTACAACACTGAGAAGACGTGTCAACGTTTTAAGGCAGGGTTTCTCCAGTGGGGCGCTCCTCCCTGGGGGGCGCGGCCAGTTCTTACGGGAGGCGTGAAGCATTTGATATGGAGACATAGCTTATAAAATAGATTGTATGAGGTAAATGTATCTATAATGGGAGGCATACAATTTTTCTCAAGTCGTTAGGGAAGCGCGACTTCAAAAAGGTTGAGAAAGCCTGTTCTAAGGAATAGTAATGCCTATGATCTCATCCAAACTGAATTTCGGCTACGACTGCCATCTCTAAATGAGTGGGAAATATTGTAAGGCTCATATGTGTTCTCGTGAGACGTGTGCTCTATTTTATCCTATTCCCCTATTACATGGATATTATGGCACGCTGACACGACATGAAAGCGATAAGACGCGGGACTGGCGGCTTTACGTGTTCTCCGGGCTACGGGTTGATCTCTCCGCCAATTTTCCGACTTCTGCCTGTTATAAGAAATTGAAAAATTCCAATAACACTTTGGACCAACCCAGTACTCGAACTGTGGCTAAATAATAAATATGCTTACCACTAAACCACGAGATGGTAGTAGGTACATGAGTAGCTGTCATGTCTTCGTACCATATTATATTCACATTAGAGAATGTGTAAATAGTGTAAGGGGTTGTTAAGCGACGTGTAGGTTTAAAAAAGTGAATATTGAGAGAGAAAGAGATAGAGCCAGTTTTTTGAAACTCGAGCTATATTTCACTCACTTGATGCCACCTCGATCTTACAGACTTTATTTATTTAGTAGCGTTTTATGCGTTTTGTTAAATTCAGTATATCCATTGATAGGGGAAAGGAAGGCAAAACGTCTACTAAGGAATTATACGGATCGGGCGATAATCTTTAAATTAATGCGGATTTTTGCCCTTGCACTATAAAATATCAGCTGTCCTGTATCATCAAGAACTCATTCAACAATTTAGACTTCTCTTTTGGGTAAGTAGTAAGTACGAATTGAAAAAAAACTGTTCAATTTATCATTTTATTTTGAAACCATTAAATTAAATAAGAATAGGGCCGTACGGATAACCGGCGTACGGACCGCAACCGCAACCGCAACCCCCAGACGGGATGACGATGGGGCCGCAGGCGCCCAGAGGCAGCTTCTCAGCCAACAGGCTGCTGACGGTCAGCAGCGAGAGGGTGTCTGCCAGAGTGTTGGCCACGGATCCCACTTGCACCACAGCGGGAGCTGGCACCACGGCTGGTGCCCCCACCACGGGACCGATGCCGGGCAGGCATTGAGCGTTGAGCTGGAAAATTATTAATGTTATTTAATGATTGTCTACTGAGGAAGACATTTTTAGTTGAAAAGTAGTTGACTCCTTTACAGTGTTTCTCTATCTGTAGGTTATTTGATGTCGGGGGTTAAGACGGAAAGAAGTAGTCTATTATTAGAAAGAACTGCTGGCCAGTTTTCACGATTTGCTTAGAGATTTTTTTATAATAAAGTTTTATTCCCAAATTTAAGATCCAAGGCCTACACAGACTGAAAATATATGTTTTTCCTAGCTTTACTACATTTTTTTTAGCCAAAGCCCGATTAAAAAAAAATAGCTTTACTACGTACATTACAGCAGAGGCCGATTTTCTGCTTAAGGGCCTTAATCCCCGTTGGGTCCAGGACTTGGGCACCATGGTTTAAATGTACGCCTTAGTAAATGATTATAATTCAACACTAAGAGATAAAAAATGCATTAGCTAAACAAAAAGGGGCTCGTAACCTAAATCCTGCTTTACAGAAACGTACCTGGCAAACGAAGGCTAAGCAGCCGAGAATAACCACGCAGTACTTCATTCTGACAGTTTCTACACGGAGGTGTGACTGCCACGTAAGTATATATACGAAAACGTGACACAACTCGCTTATCTACTTACAACAAATAATTTGTAACCCATATTTGTAACCTAAATGATTTTTCAAAATTTTTAACCTTCCACTGCTGGCTGGTTTTCTTTTTACATCGGCTTTGATACAGGGATAGACAGAACCTTGAAACAAGATAATAAAGCAGTAGATGTATAAACCGTAATAATGTAAAAATATAAATAAAAATTAAATGAAGCCTGTTTCAAATAACTGTGAACTGAAAAGGAATCAAAAATATTATTTTTCCGTTTAGTTTCTACCTGCTTACTTGTCTTCGATACTTACATAAAACAGCAAAAGAATTAAAATTATTCATTTCCTGAGTAGTCTGCGCATATTTAATGTCTACTAACTGTACCATAATATCCGTATCTACCTATACATGTAATGAATATACGAATATACGAATATACTCCATTAGATTTATTATCCTAAGAATGATACTGACCACAAGCTTTACTAAATATGTAGTTACTACCAACAAGAAAATGACAACGAAGATTACAAGAAATGCGGTTCGCAAAAATGTCATACTCAGGTACTGAAGGTGTCGCTAGATTTCTCTCGATATAGCAAGCGATACTGGGTATGTTAAAATTTATTTTTTACAGTTTGGTTTTGAGTTTTAAATAATGTTAATTATTAAAATTCAAACCTAACATCTGCTGTTCTTTGACGTCGAAATAGACATAGAAAATATTATGTATATGTATGTATGTTTTGATTTCATTTGTGAAATAAATTAGCATTTTACCCAAATATCTTCATTTAGATACCTAACTGGATTCAAAAAAGTCACGTAAGTCCTACGTGGAGAAAAGTCCGCATAGAAATGAAATAACACCTATTTCTTTCTTCATCATCATCATAGTTAGCCCGTCGTTTACTGGATATTAATTTTATAGCATAGTAGTTAGTAGACAATCGAGCACCCGAGTCACCATATGTAAGTGATCATCAACGCCTACAAACATCCACAATATCGGATTTTTCGCCGGTGCGTTGTCAGACATTCGTAGATCAATCGGCTATTATATCCTAGACATAGGTATCACTTAAGTCATTTCAGTCGGGAAGTGGAAGATGTAGCTGATTCCTATGAGATTACGCAGTTGCGTACTTCTACCTCTCATTCCTTTTTTGTCCACTTTTTCAATAACATTAATAAATATACACACATTCTCATTTATAATGTCAGTATATTTTATAGCTTACCTACAGAAAACAGAACTACAGAACAGAAAGACCGAATAGACTCAGATAAATTGTAGGGCGAGTGCCGAATTAACCACTTAACTAAAGTAGCAATTGCTACGGGTCTTACATTTAAATGGCCCTCGATACAAAAATCTACACGCTTAATCGGGGCTTACAGCAAAATTTGATGTGATCCATATACTCAAATTCATTACAAAGCTTTGAGGTCCCTGAATAGAATTTGCTACAGGCCCTGTTAGTGCAAGTGACTGATAAAAGATTTTGTAAAGACCTTTAAAACCCCACGTCTGTAGCAAAAGGTTAAATGTCTGATTAAATATTCTTCAGTAATGTCATAATACAAAAAATGGAACTAAAATATTCTTCCTTTAAATTCGTAGTCTCATTCCAATCTTTTTATATGGGGATTTATATGGGTCTCTTCTTTCAATGTAACATCCATAAACATTCGTTTGATTGTTTATTTATGGACACCAGCGTACTTTAGGTTTATGCATGTAATATATAGTAAAAGGCATATTATGACTGCGTCCTGGTCACTAAGCTAAAAATTACTTTATATCGGCTCGGATCAATGTAAAAGTTTTATTGGGGTCAGGAAATTGGTTGCGTCACCCAGACAGGAGAGTTCCTGCCTGGGCAAGAGTGGTTTTCCAGCAGTGGATGAACAAAGGCTGATCATGGAAGTTCATGTATCAGTTTAGTCATTACTGCTTATCCTCACTGCGTGTTTGCATGCAGCCGAATTGGGCCTGCACGACCTGGTAGGTACCTCTCGCTTACACTAGACCGGCGTAAAGTGACAGCTTTGCTGTCGCGTTTCATGCTGTGTGTAAGTATCCGGTGGCCCATGGAGGTTGGAGGAGAAAGGAGGGCAGCGCATCTATAAAGCTTCTATGCGGATCCCTATGGGCGTCGGTAGTTATGAAAATGGCTACGATTGCTCGTTTGCCCCCTTATAGCATAAAAAAAATATTTATTGATTTCATAAATTTACACGAAGAAAGGTACTAAAATAAAACCGTATTTACGTAATAGATGCCATTAACGTAAAACTACGTGACATTCGCTTGTTTGGCAAATAAATCTGCACTGCAAGCGTTTGTGCCTTCGAATAACCTTGTTTAAAAGTTTGTTTCGTAATGCGGGGAAAAGCATTCATAGGTTCTGGGTGGGTTCCAGTAGTTTCTAGAACTCAAGTTACATGCTATCATGGTATCTGTATACCGAAAATACCACAACGACTGTTGTCAGCGTCGCCCTTGGTGAGGTACCCGTGACTGTCAATCATGAGGCCACTTCTAAAGGAAGGAGAACACCTCTACAGGGGTTTATATGCACCGGGTGCCAAACACCAAGAGGTGACAACTCACCTCAATA
>LUGF01049342.1:0-11046 GCA_001625245.1 Calycopis cecrops
TTTTTTGACTATCTTTTATGACTATTATTCAGATTTTCGACCCTTTTGAGTTCTATTATATGTATGGGACGTACACATACTAAGAATGGATTATAATATAATATTTATTGTAATGTTACCGAGTATGATCACGTAAGGTTCATACACGATTCAAAACGCGAACCTAACGCGTGCTGGTAGCATCTGCTTCCACGTACGTTCTGCGAATAATATAGTCCTGCTTTTATGGTCTAAGAGACTTAAGAGGTACAAAGAGTTCTTTTTTAAAAAAATAAGTGTCTTATAATTCTTTTTTTTTTTTTTTTTATGATATAGGATGGCAAACGAGCAGCCGGAGTCATTTTCATGACTACCGACGCCTAGAAACATCCGCATAGAGGCTATACAGATGCGCTGCCCTCCTTTCTCCTCCCACCTCCATGGGCAACCGGCTACTTACACACCGCACGAAACGCGACAGCACAGCTGTCACTTTACGCCAGTCTCGTGTAAGCGAGAGGTACCTCCCCGGTCGTGTCGGCCCAATTCGACTGCATAAAAGCATGCAGTGTGGCACTACCTCTTACCGAATTTTAAAAATTCTTAATATTATTAGAAAATTAGAAATATTAATAATTATATCTATTTAAATTTAGTGTATAAAGGGGCAATGGAGTAGTCGTGTGTGTCTGGTGACTACCGACGCCCACAAACATCTGCATAACTGTTCTGCGACTGTCTGTGTGTGTTCATCTCTCGTCGGTAATGATCTTCTGGAAATATGGATACGAAAAATGGAATACGCACTAACTGGTAATGCTAGATCGTAGCTGTCACCTTGCAGCGGTGTATAACACGACGGTATAAGGTTAATTAATAATAATATATATTGTTGTCTTAGCCGATTTGGACTATGGTATGTCTATTGAGATGTAGAGCAGGACATTATATTATATATCAGACAGGAAACATGTACACTCTATGTTCTTTAATTTCTCCTCAGAATGTACGTAGTTTTTTTTTTTTTTTTTTAATGGTATAGGGGGCAAACGAGCAGTCGGAGCCATTTTCATGACCACTGACGCCTATAGACATCCATATAGAGGCTATACATATGCGCTGCCCTCGTTTCTCCTCCCACCTCCATGGGCCACCGGCTACTTCCGTAGTTCAACTGGAAAGAAATCAAACGCACCATCGGCAATTTAACGTGCTCTCCGAGACACAAAACTCGAAAAATAAATAAAAATATGACGAATAAACTTCAAAACAATGATCGAAACGCCATTTCATAACATTCTCGCTATCAATGGTTTACAACAGGATAACTGTTAGAAGATGAATGTATTTTTTCAACCGCCGATGTCCATTAAAATTCTTCGCCATATACGCACCAAATCGATGGCAAAAAACGACTAGTATGTGTTCCCGTTCGTGCGACTATGAACTGCAGTTCAACGGAGCTACATGCTCTTAGGACAGGGCTGTCGACGGGGCGTTTCTTACAGTCAATAAAAACTTTTGTTGGTAGTTCTTTTATATTTTTGAGGGGCGAGTGAATAATATGATCATTTTTACTATAATGATCATTAAGATACGCGTAAGTAGAGGTTATGCAAATCCGTTGCCATTCTTTTAACCCACAATGGTGCATATGCCTACAAAAGCCCTTGAGCGTTGGTATAATCCCCATCGACTGCAACTCTACAAGGCTCAGATCCGCCCGCATATGGAGTACTGCTCCCACCTTTGGGCAGGGGCCCCGATATATCAGCTAGATCCATTTGACCGTATTCAACGTAGAACGACTCGAATCGTTGATGACCCTGTTATTACCGGGCAGCTCGATCCTTTGGCCCTACGGAGAGATGTCGGTTCCCTCTGCATCTTTTACCGTATTTTCGATAGGGAGTGTTCCGAGGAATCCATCATATATCCATCATAGGACATCGCGACAGAACTCAAAGTTTCATGCCCACCACCTCGATATTCCTAAATGTAGTACGTTTTTACCGCGTACAAGAGTACTATGGAACCAGCTGCCTTCCTCGGTATTTCCGATCCGATACGACTTAGGGATCTTCAAGAAAAGAGCATTCATATTCCTTAAAGGCCGGCAACGCGTCTGCAAGACACCTAGTTTTGCGGATGTCTATGGGCGGCGGTAGTCACTAATCACCTGCTCGTTTGCCCCCTACATCATAAAAAAAAATAATGATGACATTGGCATACAACAAAAATTGCTGTATACACAACCACCCGCCAGCTGAGCCTTCCTGACTGTTATGTATGTAATCGTGACAGGCTTACCAACGCCCATAGACATCTGCATATACGTTATGCAGATTTGGATCCCTCCTACCTACTCCCTCCTTCATGAGCCGACGGATATAGCACGAACAGTTCAGGAGTCAGCTTCCACTTTACACCGGTACCTATCGTTAAAACGAGAACCACTTCCACGGTCGTGGCGTCCCAATTTGCCTGTAACGCTTTATATACCTCTTATCTGAAAGAAGAAGATGGGACAAAGATCAAGCGGAAGATCGGTGCTGACATGTATGTCGGCAAATGCCGAGCTTGAGACCAATTTTGCAATGACTGTTAATTGATTGTTATTTACTTTATTACTTTTAACTTTTGCAAAATAAACGTTTATTTATTTATCTAATGGTCATTGGTTGCCTTAGTTGCCCTTAACCACTTCCTAATTAAAAATTAATAAAACCAAATTTAAAATACATTAAAATTATTAAAGCGATCGATTATTTCTTATTAATGTGCGGTTCCACTTATCATCAACATTAATTTGCATAATGTTCGTGATTAATTAATTTATTGACAAGTCGAGAGTGGCGATAAGCGAATTGGTCACGAGCAAATCAACCGTTGAATTGGATTTGGTACTTTGATTTAGTTTGGGTAAAAATATATCCGTGCCTTGGCCGTCCGGTTTGGATATAATTAGAGTCCATAAGGAGCAAGCCTTTAGTCACTGAAGAGTTCCATTTGGTGATGGACGTCCAGGAACATCCGCAATATTAGGAAGACGACCTTTCCCCATGCTTTCCAATAGGTGTCCTATTTTCCATAGGAAACCGCCACATCACGTGATCGACTATCCCTCCGGTCGTGCTGGCACGATTCGACAGCGGTGCAGCATGATGTCCCTGGCTCTTAGGGCCAACCCACACGTACCACAACCACACCACAATATGTAGTCAAGCTGTGGTTAGGTGCGAATAGTGTCGCTGCAACTTTTTGTGGTTGCGTTGTCGTTGCGATGTGGTTGCGTTGTCGTTGCGATTTGGTTGCGTTGTCGCTGCGATGTGGTTACGTCGTATTCTGACATAGTTCACAGTTCGACACTGACGAAATATGTAAAGTGCGCGGGCGGCGTGCTCGCAATGTCATTGCGTCGACGCAACGTTGTGTTTGCGATGTGGTCGGCCACTAGTTCGCGGTGTCGCTGGTGGTTGCGTTGTGGTCGCGACGTCGTTGCGATGTTGTCGGTATCACACAAGTGGTCGATAAAGACTGCAAAATGTGGTACGTGTGAATAGTCTTATTCATTTTCAATACAAAATATGAGCCCGACAACGTGGTGTGGTTGTCGTGTGGTTGTGGTCGTCGTGTAGGTTGGCCCTTACTATAATTTTGGTTTGGAAGAAAGTTGCAGTTTAAGCTCTCAATGAAAGGCTTATGTTTAACAATACATAAATAAAAGCCAACGATATGAAGCTGGATGATAAAGGTAAGCCCTAAGTTGATACTCCTTGCGCACAGCTAACGGTCTGGCTGTCTGTCTTCTGCAGCTACTCACACTGCACACACATAGCAAGAGGACCGAGAGAAAATAGTTTTAATGGTATTGTAGAGTTAGGAAACCCCCGATGCACAACCCTAGTGGTCGGTGTAATGTCTCTTCCCAAAATGGCACGACCGGATCGGGGCTCAGCGGTCACGGCGAAGGCTCTGTTCCGCGTCAGCTGCGCGCCCGGCGCATCATCAGCATCGCCGCATGGATGACTGGTGTTTTTTTTATTTTTTATCGTGTAGAAGGCAAGCGAGCTGACAGCGCCATTTTCATGCTACCGACGCCCACAGACATCCGCATAGAGGGTATACAGATGCGCTGCCCTCCTTCCTCCATCCCTCTTCCATGAGCTCCAAAGGCTCGCTTGTCGCCGTATGATTTATGTAAAAGATAAAGAAACTGACAGTGAAATTCTATGGTACGTATAGCATGATTGCTGACGTGAATTCGTAATATTTTTCCAAGTCTCACGCTAAAGAAGTTTAACTATAGAAAAGATGAATTCATTGTAATGAAAATAAGGGATTTTATCGCGGCTTATTTAAGTGTATAGTATATTTATAGCCTACTAGCGGACGCCCGCGACTTCGTTTACGTGAATTCGTTTTTTACCGCAGTCGGCTAAAAAGTAGTCTATAGCCTTCCTCGCTGAACGGACTAACTAATACTGAAATAATTTTTCAAATCGGAGCAATAGTTCCAGAGATTAGCGCGTTCAAACAAACAAACTCTTCAGCTTTATATTATTAGTATAGATTCGACACAAAACATAAAATCTTTCATCTTTTTAATATTATTTACTTAGATCTATATTATTATAGATTGTTTTGTTTTGTTTTTATAAATTCTTTATTAATTCTTGAGATTTACAAAAATATTACATTTTAGTGTACATTTAATTTCCTAAAAGTAATAATAAAACAATTATGTTACAATGTACAGTTGTCAGAAAAAATTCTACTACAACTTTATGACTGGGCCAATCAAAATAATATTACAAGTTATAAATTTATAATTTTCAACAGTAAAGATACAATAAATATATCTTTGAGAAGCTATATTTTTGTTACAATTATGTATTTATACTTACTAAGTGTAGGTATATTGTTGTTTTACACAAGTAAAATTAACAATAAAATGTAATAGAAACTTATAACTAATAAGGCTGGTTTTAGTGTCACGCGGACCGTCCGCGCGGACAGCTCCGCAGCCGTCGGCATGGCGCGTCCGTACGGACCCGTCTGCATTACATACTTTAAGGCTGGTTTTAGTGTCACGCGGACCGTCCGTACGGACGCGTCCGCGCGGACAGCTCCGCAGCCGTCCGCATGGCGCGTCCGTGCCACGGAGCTGTCCGCGCGGAGCGGTCGTCCGTACGGACCCGTCTGCATTACATACTTTAAAACACTCCGTAGCTGTAATATAGATAAGCATGCGCGGAGCTGTCCGCGCGGACGGTCCGCGTGACACTAAAACCAGCCTAACATGAAAACAAAAATATACTGTAGGGTATATGTAAAAATAAACAATACAAGCGCATCAAACCTGTTATAACTCGTCAATAATAGTGTGGTGCAGCAGCCGGTAAGTACGATACTTATCGACATACGGCAAGTTCCATCGTCGAGTTTGACCTATTGACGAAATCAATTTATTTCTATGTGTTGGATTTTTAGTTAGGTACAATTTTTTTGATTGTTTTAAAATAAAGTTTTTTATAATAGGAAAGTTTAATTTAATGTGTAATTTTTTCAAATTTTCACGGAACCTTGTATTAAATGCAATTTTTAGTGCTTTATTTTGCACGACCTGAAGTTTTTTATAGTTAGTTTGACATGTACTACTCCATATTATTATAGATTAATAACATTTACGTTGAACCGTTACATGGACACGCGGCTGTAGTCTGAACTGAGTCAGTACAAGTTGTGTAGCCTCACAACATTGTTGTACGCAAATGTTCGCCATATACAACGGCATTATCATAGAACAATCGATAAATCAAATTTAGATAATCTATAGACTGTGTCGCTTCGAATAAAAATTACACTTGCATATCATTCTCAGTGTAGTGCTGGTAAGAAAAATTATAGGTTTCTGTATTTTTGGATATCGCTACTTAATTTCTTATGGAGAAATAAAGGTATAAGTTTGACCAAATTCCACTGAACCGATTGGAAAATTAGTAAATTTAAAATTACCTTTCGCTCACGGTGAAGTGGTGACTCTGTGCGTTATGTGTGTCTAGGCACGGAAGCGAAAAAATGGCAATGCATTGCAATATGCAGATAGCATGGTTGCATTTCCTTCTAACCTACACAATACACATGTCTATGGACGTCAGCTTACTGTCAGACTTAATAAAAAAAAAACAAAAAAAAAAAACAAAAGTATGAAATTAAAGTAAGTAAAACAGACGTAGTCGCAGGCATTACCAGTGGCAAATGTTGTATGTGGTACAAGGTAAAAATATTCCCCGGCGAAGCATGAAAATGTATTTGTTTGCTTATTTTGGTGAGAGTGCGCGACGCGCATACAAACTCGGGTACAATCGTGTGTGCCAACTTACCGTCGCCATATCAGTTATTGCTAGGGTTGACGCAAAGTGTTTATCAGATTTTAATGAATTGTTTACTATATCCTGGCTGTTCTGATGTTGTCCGTGGAATGTTAGGCATGCTGTATATTGTATTCATAGTTATCCGAAAAGCTTTTATACATCAAATAAAAAATTCTAAAAATCATTCAACTAGAATGTCGTATAGAGATTTTTGTAACTGTTTAACTTTTATGGTAGACATTTTTTTATTCAGCAATACAACTGAAATCAGTCAGAATTAATTCAGTAGTTGCGTTATGTGCGTACACATCTATTCATTTAATGTTTTAATTTAGGTATGGATAGATTGAGGAGAAGTCAAATAGCTAATTGTGTCTTGTAAAGAACAAACAATTTGGACGATAAGTACAAAATATATATGTAATGAGTTTTAGGAGGATGTTCGTTCAATTATTAATACCACCTGACGTGTGCCAAGGGATGAACCTTTGCGTAACTAAATTTGCAATATAACCATGATCTGAATAGTGTTACAAGCCTTATGGGCGCAAAACTCTGTGATCGCCATATTTTTTACAAATATGTATAAATACAATATCAGTACATTTTACACCTTCTTTAATGCAGGGCTGTTTCGTTAATAAATAAACCCCTACATTATATTCGCAAATCTCGAAGCACGTGCCAGCCCTGGTCGGGGGATGTCGTGCCTCTAAATACATCAAGAGAACGTATATCGTATCTGTTTTTCACGGGCGTATAAAAACATTATGGGCGGTTGTTTTGTACTGTAACTTGTTGACAAACACCGAGATACAGCTACAATCACGTCATGATACCCTGGTACCCCCGCGCTCGCTCGGGTAACGGTCACGGAATTATTTAAGAAACCAAGTATGGGGTAGGGTTTGTTATATGATCAAAACTTACCTTCATTTTTAAATTACGCACTACGGATCCGAACACCCGGTGAGGTTTTTTTTTAGGATATAGGCGGGCAAACGAGCAGCCGGAGCCATTTTCATGACTACCTACGCCCACAAACATCCGCATAGAGGCTATACAAATGCGCTGCCCTCCTTTCTCCTCCCATTTCTAGAAATAGATACGCCGATGGATTGTCAGCCTCAAACCGATTCTCTTTGACTACTTGGCTCAAGCCCATTGGTATAAAATAACCGGTCTTTTAAAAACTATTACTGGAGCCATTGATAAGTTAGTAATTACTTGATTTGCAGTGTAGCCGTCAGGCTGGTCTCTTTTGGAGAAGTAGGCATCTTCCTCATCCGTTGTGGCTTCAAGATTTGGCAACAATATATATTTGGCCATCCTGGATGTATTTAGACTCTTACACGATATTTCAATCAGTTTTTGTCATTTGCGTCTTGTAACACTTAGCCCACATAAAAGAGCATTTTTTTTTTATGATATGGGAGGGCAAACGAGCAGCCGGAGCCATTTTCATGACTACCGACGCCCACAAACATGCGCATAGAGGCTATACAGATGCGCTGTCCTCATTTCTCCTCCCACCTCCATGGGCCACCGGCTACTTACACACCGCACGAAACGCGACAGCATAGCTGTCACTTCACGCCGGTCTCGTGTAAGCGAGAGGTACCTCCCCGGTCGTGCCGGCCCAATTCGACTGCATGCAAGCATGCAGTGTGGCACTGCCTCTTACCAAATCATTGGTTCATCTGGGCTATAGATGCGATGATGATGATGGAACTTAGATAAACAGAGGCTCACAAAGTGAAGCAACATTTGGCCGTATAGTTTCCGGCCGCCACTTGAGGCCTAAGCGCACAAGGTCTCGCAACGGTGTCAAGATCTCTGTTTGAGACCTACGTGTATCTCTTTCAATTAAAACTTGCTTTTTTAACGAACATTCTTTTTTGAATGTGTGAAATTTAAAAAAGGTAAACCTAGCTCTATGGAGTGGCCAAAAAAGTTTATATCTAGGACCGTACCTCTTATCTATATTCACAGGGATAGGTCAAAAGATATTCTAATAATAATAATAATGTCGTCCTAACCGAATTTCGATTACGGAACCTGTAGTGTGATCGGCTGCCTTAGTCGAAATTGTGGCTAATGGAGGGAGGAGGACAAAGGAGGGCAACGCATCTGTATAACCTTTATGCGGATGTGTATGGGCGTTGGTAGTCATGAAAATGGATCCGATTGCTCATTTGCCCCCATGTACTATAAAAATAATCTCTATAGACACAAGTGCATTCTGTATTCCCTCTTTCTCATATTCCGCTGGGCCGTTAGACACGACCGGAGATAAATCAGGCGCAGGACCGACGGCTGGGCATGTTGTACCACCGCTAACTCCCTTTTTTTTATGATATAGGAGGGCACACGAGCAGCCGGAGCCATTTTCATGACTACCGACGCCCGTAAAAATCCGCATAAAGACTATACAGATGCGCTGCCCTCCTTTCTCCTCCCACCTCCATGGGCCACCGGCTACTTACACACCGCACGAAACACGACAGCACAGGTGTCACTTTACGCCAGTCTCGTGTAAGCGAGAGGTTCCTCCCCGGTCGTGCCGGCCCAATTCGACTGCATGCAAGCATGCAGTGTGGCACTACCTCTTACCACTTGCCTGTAGGAAGAAATTGAAAAGTCACTAACCTTTTACTATATTTCACATTCTGAATAATTATTTTTAAATAAATTGGATTAATTGTGTTCTGTGTATGTAGTCAGTGTGGTTCTGATATTCTAATTGATAAGGCGTTTTAAAGGAGATCGCACGTGCGATGCAATACTAAGTGGGCGTTTTTTGGTGGAGCTCGTTTCTCACGCGTGGTGTCATGTATAATTCAGAGGTCGAGGTGACGTGAATGCTGAGAGTGGTTTAGTGGCGAAGGAGGTTGGGAAGAGCCCAACCTGACTTTTTTACCCCCTTGTATACGAGCAGTCGTCGTCATCGTGTGTAGCTCCTACCCCTCTTTTCCCTCCATTGGGCCATTGGAAACTGACGAATCACGCAAACCGCGAAAGCGTAGGAGGAATGGCACGGCCGCGGTGGTACCTTTTTTGTGGTGATACGGGGGAATACCTTTACGTAGGCAACCCAGGAGCCCTGGTGGATCAGCCGGGTACATTGTCAGGCTTGGCTATTGCACCACCGACTAAACCCCTGCGGGTACCTTCAGCCGCTATAATTGGAGGGCCCCGGATCTACAAGCAACAGGATCCCTCCAGCGACAGGCTGGCCTCGGTGAAAAAGCCAGACTTCTTCTCCCTGGGGACTGTCCGAATGCCTCGAATTAATTTTCATGATTTATATATTATCCCTATAATCCATAATAATTCTTATCTTACGCAACAAGCTCAGATCATCTGCCACCAGACACTGGTGTTCAACATTTCAATACACGTATCAAACTGCATCGCTTACTAGTCATGTACCCGTGATTACCGTTAGAGAAGCAATTGTCGATAGAGCTACATAATTATAACGGTCGATATAGTATCGATATTTATAGCCTTATTAACTTTAGTCGCGTAAGTTTCGATCTCGTCGAAATATTGCGGCAAAAAGTTAAAATTATATTTGGGTGTTACATGGAACATACGAATGGTTGCAACATACTGGGAGTAGGTTGTAACCATTGCCGGACCTGACCTGCCTGATATGTAACACGTAATATGTTCAGTAATATCGCTCGATCCGTTTTGGAGGAGTTGTAACAGACATCGTTACACGCGATTTTTATATGTATATGTGCCTCGTATAGAATACAAGTACCTAGTAGAATCTGTTACAAAATATTAAATATTATTTATGGACTTATTGGTGAGTGGAGAATGCTCGAACCATAAACGAAATGCCGGTTCCTAAAATTGCGGATTTATTACAAGGCACTCCACATTGTAACAGGGGGGAATAGTGAACGTGTCTTAAAAAGTTAATTAATGTTGCCATAATTGCAACATTGTTGCTAGTTTTACCAATTACCAATGTGATACCCTACAGAAGCCTTAACGAATAAAACGATTCAATTTGTACCGATACGAAATGAAATCCAACACTTTTAATAAAACTACTCTTTATTGAGTATCGTGGTATATTTTATATTCCGGACGATTTGATTACGTTATACTTTATTAATAATATTATTAATTTATTACTAATATACACTATTATAACTGCAGGCTTCAATATGAATTATTTTAATTACGCAGCCTTTATTATACTTTAACGTGTTTACCACGAATATACTTCAAAAGTCGGGAATGTATGCTGTATAAATTACATTTAGATTTGTCAAGCTTAAGGGCGACAGCATACACGGGACTTTTAGACTCGCCGACCGGCGCCAGTCGCTTTTTAGAAGCTGAATGCAGCGACTAGACGCGGGGGGCGCACACTTCAAGACACCAGTCGCGGCGACTTGGTCACTAATGTATGTCAATTAACGTCTAAATGCGGTCGCGAGATCGCGATACTGTCGCTCGACTCTACTGCGACCAGTCGCAGAGAGTCGCTAAATTGTGCGACTACATCAATGGAGTCGCCGAGTCTAAAACTCCCGTGTGTGCTGTAGCCCTAATTGAGTTATTGAATGATTTTTTTTTTCGCCGTCAATGGAAAGATTATATATTAGTTATATAACAAAACTATTTTTATTTTTTTTATATTCGTTACAATTAAAAAGTTATTTTT
>LUGF01049342.1:13709-31366 GCA_001625245.1 Calycopis cecrops
AAGTTTATATCTAGGACCGTACCTCTTATCTATATTCACAGGTAGGGTTGCCAGGCGTCCGGATAAAGCCGGACATAGTAGGCTTTTTGATTGCATGTCCGGCCAAAATAAACGGTGTCCGGCCTGTCCGGCTTTTGTTAGGCTTTTTAAATTTCGCAACGAGCGAGTGCCGACGGAGTCCCGAGCGTAGCATTGGCATTTGGCATTCGATTTTATTTAATATTTCATTAGTATTTAACAAGATTTACGATAATAATCAAAAAAAGCATGATTTAACATACCATTTGGTTTTCTTTATCGATAATGTAAGGTGTCCGGCTTTTCTATCCAAATGTCAGGCCAAACTGGCTCGTCTGTTCGACTTTTAGGTTTGGCGACCTAGCAACCCTATTCACAGGGATAGGTCAAAAGATATTCTAATAATAATAATAATATCGTCCTAACCGAATTTACGGCACCTGTAGGGTGATTGGCTGCCTTAGTCGAAATTGTGGCTAATGGAGGGAGGAGGACAAAGGAGGGCAACGCATCTGTATAACCTTTATGCGGATGTGTATGGGCGTCGGTAGTCATGAAAACAGATCCGATTTCTCATTTGCCCCCTTATATTATAAAAATAATCTCTATAGCGTGGCACAAGTGCATTCTGTATTCCCTCTTTCTCATATTCCGCTGGGCCGTCAGTCACGACCGGAGATAAATCAGGCGCAGGGCCGACGGCTGGGCGTGTTGTACCACCGCCAACTCCCTTTTTTTTTTGTTTTTTTTTATGATATAGGAGGGCAAACGAGCAGCCGGAGCCGTTTTCATGACTACCGACGCCCACAAACATCCGCATAGAGGCTATACAGATGCGCTGCCCTCCTTTCTCCTCCCACCTCCATGGGCCACCGGCTACTTACACACCGCACGAAACGCGACAGCACAGCTGTCACTTTACGCCGGTCTCGTGTAAGCGAGAGGTACCTCCCCGGTCGTGCCGGCCCAATTCGACTGCATGCAAGCATGCAGTGTTGCACTACCTCTTACCACTTCCCTGTAGGAAGAAATTGAAAAGTCACTAACCTTTTACTATATTCCACATTCTGAATAATTATTTTTAAATAAATTGGATTAATTGTGTTCTGTGTATGTAGTCAGTGTGGTTCCGATATTCTAATTGATAAGGCGTTTTAAAGGAGATCGCACGTGCGATGCAATATTAAGTGGGCGTTTTTGGTGGAGCTCGATTCTCACGCGTGGAGTCATGTATAATTCAGAGGTGGAGGTGACGTGAATGCTGAGAGTGGCTTAGTGGCGAAGGAGGTTGGGAAGAGCTGGCTTTTTTACCCCCTTGTATACGAGCAGTCGTCGTCATCAGCCGGGTACATTGTCAGTCTTGGCTATTGCCTCCACCGACTAAACCCCTGCGGGTACCTTCAGCCGCTATAATTGGAGGGCCCCGGATCCACAAGCAACAGAATCCCTCCAGCGACAGGCTGGCCTCGGTGAAGAGGCCAGACTTCTCCTCCCTGGGGACTGGCCGGATGCCTCTGTTTTAATTTTAATGATTTATATATTATCCCTATAATCCGTAACTCATAACTTACATTTAACAAGCGCAGATCATCTGCTATCAGACACTGGTGTTCAACATTTCAATACACGTATCAAACTGCATCGCTTACTAGTCATGTACCCGTGGTTACCGTTAGAGAAGCAATTGTCGATGGAGCTAATAGGGTATTTGACAATTTTTCGATTTTTTTTTATTTCATACTTTATGACTTGTTAAACACATTACATAAATATTTCCAGATAATAAGCAGTATTAACAACAAAAAATAATGTTAAAGTTTGAGTTATTACGCTCGCGCCTAAACCAGTGCAAACTGTCATGGCGGCGCAATATGATTAGATTGACGTGAAACGCAAGTAAATAAAGTGTTAAACACTAGGCAATTCGGCTAGAGTTTACTTGCTGGTCCCGTCATCTGAGTTTCAACCGATCACAAAACGTTTTTGACGTTGACAAATAATTGCTTCTTTATTTCGCAAATTTTACAATAAATATGATTTTTTTTAATATAAAATAGACTTGTATACGGTTTATTATTATCTTATTTAATATGATGACTATAATTCGTAGTATATTTTTGATAGTGTCAAAAAGCCTATTATAACGGTCGATATAGTATCGATATTTATAGCCTTATTAACTTTAGTCGTGTAAGTTTCGATCTCGTCGAAATATTGGCGTAAAAAGTTAAAATATATGTTTGGGTGTTACATGGAACATACGAATGGTTACAACCTACTCCCAGACCTGCCTGATATACACATAATATGTTCAGTAATACCGCTCGAGCCGTTTTGGAGGAGTTGTCACAGACACCGTTACACGCGATTTTTACATGTATATGTACCGAGTATAGAATACAAGTACCTAGTAGAATCTGTTACAAAATATTAAATATTATTTATGGAGTAATTGGTGAGTGGAGAATGCTCGAACCATAAACGAAATGCCGGTTCCTAAAATTGCGGATTTATTACAAGGCACTCCACATTGTAACAGGGGAGAATAGTGAGCGTGTCTTAAAAAGTTAATTAATGTTGCCATAATTGCAACATTGTTGCTAGTTTTACCAATTACCAATGTGATACCCTACAGAAGCCTTAACGAATAAAACGATTCAATTTGTACCGATACGAAATGAAATCCAACACTTTTAATAAAACAACTCTTTATTGAGTATCGTGGTATATTTTATATTCCCGACGATTTGATTACGCTATACTTTATTAATAATATTATTAATTTATTACTAATATACACTATTATAACTGCAGGCTTCAATATAAATTATTTTAATTACGCAGCCTTTATTACACTTTAACGTGTTAACACGAATATACTTCAAAAGTCGGGAATGTATACTGTATAAATTACAATTAGATATGTCAAGCTTAAGGGCGACAGCATACACGGGACTTTAAGACGCGGCGACCGGCGACAAGTCGCTCTTTAGAAGCTGAATGCAGCGACTAGACGCGGGGGGCGCACACTTCAAGACGCCAGACGCGGCGACATAGTCGCTTATGTATGCCAATTAACATCTAAATGCGGTCGCGAGATCGCGATACTGTCCCCCGACTCTACTGCGACCAGTCGCAGAGAGTCGCTAAATTGTGCGACTACATCAATGGAGTCGCAAAGCCGCCTGTCGCCGAGTCTAAAACTCCCGTGTGTGCTGTAGCCCTAATTAGTTATTTTCAGTAATTTAACGATTGTTCAATTTCTTACGCATCTAGGACTTTATTGTGTTTCAGAATGATCCGCATTAAAAAGTAATACGTTATATAGTTGATATACGATAATTATTTTTATATTTTCATTAAACCACCAGACATAAACAAGCTGATAATACAACTCAATTCGAATTACGTCCAAATTTATTACAAAGCACAACAATTCAAAGCGATCAATTATCATAGCAATTGAAACTGTTACATAACAGCAACACAAGCGGTTCGTCCGTGACACGTATAATGCCCGCATCCATCAATTGGCGCTCAATAAAACGTCGATATGCAGTCGATAGCGCATCACTATCTCTGTTTATAAACGCTAACACGGGCCATTGGGAAATATAGCGATGATTTACATTGAAACGATAGTTCGTAGTGATGGTCAATTATTATGTTAATTTTAGTTGATTATTGATCTACGGCGACTACGAAGGCTAAGGGACTCCGAAGATGTTACCTTCCCGTGATGGGGAGGCTTGCGTGCCTCTATGATCCCCAAGGCTATGCCGGACAGTCCCCAAGGAGGAGACGATTAGACTTTTCGCCAACGACAGCCTATCGTTGGAGGGATAGTGTTGCCTGTAGACCCGGGACCCTCCAATTATAGTGGCTGAAGGCAGGGGTCTAGTCGGTATTGCACAGTGTCTAGTCCGACATAGATCTAGGGGCCACCCGGGCCCCTAGGTATCGTACATAAATGTATTCCCCTGCATCAACAAAAAAAAAAGATTACTATTAATGTGTCATATAGTTATTCTATACTTAACTATACTTAACTACCTACCACATAATTCTTATTACATATTTCTAACCGGAAATGGTGAAATCAAAATTATAGTTTATTTTCCATTTGAGATTCTAATTCTTACTTGATCTGTAATGTGGTAAATTGATTGATTTTTGCTAAAGGTACGGACAAATTACTGGCAGATTTGTGTCTGTATGTAATTTGTCTTATAACTTACCTGAATAATAGTTACCTTATGTTAAGCCGAACTGTACCGTCATGATAGAATTTAAAGTTCACAGTTCCACAGACATATCAACAGATAATGGATACATTGCATGACGCATGATTCGCATGCAAATTCGAACGTCATGGCTTGTTAGCCGCTTCGGTTTCCATAAAAACATTGTATGTATATGTTTAACTAATGATGGTGTTCTTAGCTGAATTTCGGATAAGACAGCCAATCTCTGTGAAGTCTAGTCAAGAAGTATATTTTAAAACTAGCTGTGCCCCGCGGTTTCACCCGCGTTTAATTTCTAAGAAATCCATGTAAATTTCAACAACCTTTTTCACCCTCTTAGGGGTTGAATTTCTAAAAATCCTTTCTTAGCGGTTGCCTACGCCATAACATCGACCTGGATGCCAAATTTCAGCTTGATCCGTCCAGTGGTTTGGGCTGTGAGTTGATAGATGGCTATGTCACGTTTGAGTTTTATATATATAGATTTAAAATATGAGCACAAGTGTGTACGCATACAGTATTCGAACACTTCGGAAGATTGCAGAATTAAAAAAAAAACTCTAGTCATCGAACTCTCATCGTGATGTGCTGCTGAATTCGCATACTGCTAGACCCGGGCGTGCCAGCCCCAATCGACTGTCACTTACTAAAAGCCTCTTATTAGTCACTGGCTTCCGCCCGCAACTTCGCCCGCTTGGATTTCGGACTTCAAAAATGGAGATGTTATTCAAATGAACCTTGCTTAAAACCTTGAATCACTCTACCTGCTAAAAAAACTTTTTTTTTTATGGTATAGGGGGGCAAACGAGCAGTCGGAGCCATTTCAGTCGGATCATGACTACCGACGCCCACAAACATCAACAATCTATCAAAATCTGTTGCGTAATTTTAAAGATCTAAGCATAGAGACACACAGACGGCGAAAAGCGACTTTGTTGTAGACTATGTAGTGATTTACATAGGGCTTGGACGCATTCAACGGATGTTAATATAAGAACCCACATCTAGGTATTTAAGCGCATATGTAAAACGAGCCAACCGCCACGGACGTAACACGTGTCCCTTAATACCCCGTCCCGTTAACTGTGGCAGTTAACGAGATACAAGGGTCGCGGGTGAACTTTGTCATATAGTTCAATTATGCAAACCGATTACGAAAGTCCTTTGACAAACGGCCGTAGTGCGGACTCGCCGAATTGTAAATTACTCTTAGGGTTAGTAGGAATTATTAAATTGTTTAAGCTTTAAACGAGACAACTTAAAGCACTCCTGCATCACCAAGCGGAGTTTTAAAGAGCCTCTTACTCGATGGTCGTCTAGGTTAATATCACATGAATTTGTAAATCTTTTACGAAAGTCCTTTGACAAACGGCCGTAGTGCGGACTCGCCGAATTGTAAATTACTCTTAGGGTTAGTAGGAATGATTAAATTGTTTAAGCTTTAATCGAGACAACTCAAAGCACTCCTGCATCACCATTTATTTTTGTTTTTTTTTTGTTATCGCAGGGGAATGCATTTACGCACGCTACCTGGGTGGCTCCTGGTACAGTGTCGGGCTCGACGTTTGCTACGCCCCTACCGACTAAACCCTACGGGTGCCTTCAGCCGCTTTAGGCAGAGGGTCCCGGATCTGCAGGCTACAGGACCCTCCAGCGACAGGCTGGTCTCGGCGAACAAACCAGACTTATCATCACACATCCGACATCCGATTGAACAGTGCCCACAACGTCGTGACTCCTGCATCACCAAGCGGAGTGATAAAGAGCCTCTTACTCGATGGACTGACGTCCTGGTTAAGATCACACCAATTTTTAAATCTTTTACGAAAGTCCTTTGTCAAACGGCCTTAGTTCGTACTCGCCGATTTGTAAATTACTTGATCGCACTTCGCACAGAGTTGTCTTTAAAAAAATCCATGGACTGAAGTCTTCACCTGGTCTGGTCATACCAATTTGTAAATCTTTTTTAACAAAGAAAAAGAGACGAGAAAGAAAATCATTCGGACAGAGTAAACATTATTATCGGCGTAGGGTTTATCTGTATGTTATTGTGTTAAAAGTCATGTATTATACTTCATATAACCTTGGCCATTTATTAGGGTTCCCGTATTTAAAGGGTATAACGGGACTTATTAAGCCTGTTCGTCCGTCTGTAACTAGGCTCTATCTCATGAACCGGGATTTGTTAGTCTTTGACGTAAAAACTTACATATCCTATAATAATAACAATATACTAATCAGTCTACAGTAAAATAAACATTTATGATTTTCCTGTGATCCATTATTTTATCACATATATACATATAATATATTTTGCATGTGTGAAACTGCGGGGCACAGCTAGTTATGATAAAAAATGGGTTCTTTCCTATAAATACATTATCCTAGTGTTATCACGGGTCGGAGGTTTTCCTTGAATTGCAAAAGTAAACATTTTATATTTTAAAATATAATATCGTATCTGTTCCAATGTCCGCCACCTTTACCCTCAGTGACCGCTAGCAATGAGCGCAGAAATGATAAAGAATATTATTTAGAAGTAATGTAAGTCTGTGTCATGACGAAAATCGAACTGCATAATGACATGATTATGGTTATGTAATAATTAGTTTAACGTATTGCTAACAACTAATAAGTAACTGATATTACTTCTTAAATGTGTTACTTAACGCACGTTTTAACTGTAGGTACCAAACTGTGTAAAACACAATTTTAACATAATTAAAGTTGAATGTTATGATCTGATATTAAATAATATATACTACTTATAATACTTAATACTAATATTATAAAGGCGAAAGTTTGTGAGTGTGTTTGTTACTCTTTCACACAAAAACTACTGAACGGATTTTTATGAAACTTTACAGTAATATAGCTTTCATATCAGAATAACATAATAAGTTAAAATATATAGGGATTTTTTATAATTTGGTTATAATATAACGATAACTGTCAAGTAAGTCGGAAAAAAATCAGCCCCCTGACAGCAATATTGGCGTGCGCTGCCCTAATCGTTGGAGTTACACAAAGATAATTACTGTAGGATTATTTATCTTAAATAGTTCTAAATAAAAGTCCGCGACAGCATATATCTATCTTTTATGTGTAAGTCACTATGACCAAAATAGTGAACCAAACATTCAATTAAATTGGATATTTTTTTAACGATTCGAAATTGATACATCTGTCACTTTACGTATTGAATGTAGATATACTTTGTCTTTTACACTAAGTAACTTGGACGAATAGATTAATAGTAGTTTATGCAACTGTCATATAATGAAGGGTATTAAAACACGAGTGGAATATTTGAAACGAGCCATAGCGAGTTTCAAAATAGTTAACAAGTGTTTTAATACCCGTGTTATATGCAGTTGCATACACTACTTTATCTTCACTAATAATAATAATAATAATTAGTTATTTATTTCTTTGAGCAAAACTTAAGTGCCTAATACAATGTTTGGAGAAAACCCTTTAAGTAAATAAATACCTGTAGTGGGATTCTCCGCTCTTCCACAGGACACAAACACTTGATTAAGTTATGGTACAAACATTAAGATTATCTTAATAACACATGTCCACACCGGTAATAATACTAAAATTTGCTAAAACATATTCAAGTTGTTATACATAATATTAAACACAAAACTTTGTTGTTTACTCTAATACAATATATCAATATTTTGTAATATTTAACTTTACAGTATCTGGTCTGTTCAACTTTTATATAATAATATGTATTTATTTTATAATATTAATTCTAAAACTATTTGATTTTCGCTAATACTGACTAATAGAATTAATCAATTAATACCTTGGGCGTCGATTGCCGACTGTCGGCATATGCTAATGACAGTTGACATTGCAGCGCGCGCTGGGCCAATCAGGAGCAAGCGCAAGCAGGATTTTGACATACGTCTGTCTCACCATTTTTCTATCTCTCTCGCTCTCACACAGTGTTATAATGAGATTTTACGATATCGATTTGGATATTATAACATCATGTCAAATTTCTTAAATTGAGTTTTTTGTTGTCTGAGCTATAACAGTAGTCATTATAAGTCAAGTATTGGAAACATAAGTAGAATGTTACAACATTAGTGTAGATAAAAGTTATTATCACGATAAGATTGACTTAAACGGAATATCTAAAGCGCCTAAAATGTGCGGTGACAAATTCGATTCTCAAAGCGATTTATTGTTTCATACAATACGTATATATTTAATATAATATATATTTCAGTATATTATTAGATTATGTATAATAATAACAACACCATTTTTGAAGTCCGAAATCCACGCGAGCGAAGCCGCGGGCGGAAGCTAGTATTAATATAAAGCAAATATATTAAAGAAACTAATCTTATAAAAGAAACATATTATGTCCCGACTATATATAAATATTATTATATTTTAAATTTTTTGGTAAATAAATAAGCAGATAAAGCCCAATGGTTAGAACTTACTTGACGTTTACGACATGGCACGTATCTTAGCTTGAAGTTCGACCAACTGGATTAATAACAACATGCCGTGTAAACTTTACAACAGCTATTCCAATTGATTTCCGTTACGCCGCGCCGATTGAATCCAGTAAAAAACGTGAAAATGTAGTTTTTTTTAAACTGTTATAATTGAACGTGGCGCGATTGCTAGGTGCCGTCAGACGTAAAAAAAATGGCGACAAATATTGTTGTGCTTTCCGTTTTAGTTTTATTGAATCGATAAAAAGTCTGAAAAACGTCTAGCGCGTCACTGTTGTGTCTATGTTGCAGTTTAATATTTTTTGGGATGGAAATAACAAAATTCGAACAACGCGAGATACGCACGATTATCTATGTAATTCAGCAGTCGGCAAGCTTTTGGCATGTGCGGGCCACAAGGCGGCAAAATAAACTAAAGGTGGGCCTAACTTATGGTAACAAACTTAGAAGCCCAATATATCTATGTATAACTAAAAGACATTCACAGGTCAAAAAAAGACATTCACGGGCCTCAAGTAAGATGTTGGCGGGCTGTGGCTTGCCGACCGCTGATCTAAGTGGTTATTAGTGATCAAGAATTTTAGTTTCAATTAGAGACTATAAGAGATACTAGTAGGGAGTGTCATTGCTGCATTGCTGCCGCACTTGGAGCCGCTGGACATCTCACATGATAACGCCACGTGACAGCCATGTACTGCTCTGTGAAGGTCCATAAGAGTGACAGGGAACGATGGAAACACTTCTACACAACAATTTTGAGGATGTGTATGAGCGTCGCGGTGGTAGTCATTGATTTGCCCTCTGAGTTTGTTTCGCCGGTTCTTCTCAGGACAGGGTTCAACCGGTGGTAGATGAAATTTTTGACGATCAAAAAGCAATTTTTCTAATTATATTTTGAATAAAAATATCTTGATTTTGATTCTTATTTAGAGGTCCACTTATCTAAAATTTGTTAGTTTGTCTCCTATGCTATTTAAAAAAAATAAAAAAAATTTATTAAGTTGGCTGTCAAAAACTTAACTAACTCCACTAAGATATGGGTACGACTTCACTTTAATATTGATGCGGAGGAGGGTTCAGCTAATTTAAATACGTACACCATGTAATTCTCTATAAATAGTTAAAATATGAGTACTTGGGCCCTCTAATGAAACAGTTAATATTCATATTACGAGGGGTCACGTTGTGTTGGCTTGTAATGTTTGTATGTCACAGCCACCGTCTACAAAACTTATACTATAATTATAAATGCGTAAGGTTATGTATGGTTTTTGTTATTTCAAGCAAAAAGTAATGGCCCATGGACGGAGGGGGAGGAAGGAGGGCAACGCATCCGTGTATAAACTATAAACTATGCGGATGTCTATGGGCGAAGGTAGTCACGAGGGTGGCTTCGACTGCTCGTTTGCCCCCTTATACTATTAAAAAAAAAAAGTGGGATTTGGATGAAATTTGAAATAGATAACATAATTTATACCAAATGGTCCCTTTGATATGATTATAAACGGATGAAACCGCGGGAAACAATTAGTTATGAAAAAACAAAAAAAAACGGCCCGTTTTGAGACCAAAATGAGTTCAGATCGAGATACTGACGTTTTATTTTATATTACAAGGTTCGCAAGGTGTTACCGTTTTATGCGATTATAATATATTTTTCTTACCAAGAACTTGTCCTATTTTTAAATTATAGGGGGCAAACGAGCGGTGCTTAGTGACTACCGGCTACCGCCGCCCATAGACATCCGCAAAACTAGGTGTCTTGCAGACGCATTGCCGGCCTTTAAGAAAGGAAGAAGAAGAATGATGATGAACTTGAAGATTCCTAAGGAGTAATCTCTATAAAGACTTGATATATTTCTGCCGGCTCGGCTCGGCAAAGGTCACTGCATGCACTGACGGTGCATGCAGTGACCTTTGCCGCTCGGCGATGACGTGCAAACGGACGGCCGTAACATTGACATTCGCGATGCGCCAGACGTGAGCGTGTTACAAGGTTCCCACTATAATGTAACACGAGCTCAGTTACTGTATGTTACACAAGTCTGCTCGAGTTCTAGTGCTAAACGTGGTTCACCACAGACGTGACACTTTAAATCCCGGGTCGGGCCAATAAGTTTTGTGATTTTTCAATTTCTAATATCATTCACTTATAATGTAACACACATTTGATTTCGTTCAATAGTACACGTATGTATATTACGCTATTGAATTATATCAAAGACTAGCTGTGCCCCGCGGTTTCACCCGCGTTAATTTCTAAGATATCCATACAAACTTCAACACCCTATTTCACCCTCTTAGGGGTTGAATTTCTAAAAATCCTTTCTTAACCTACGTCGTAACATCTACCTAAATGCCAAAATTTCAGCTGGATCCTTCCAGTGGTTTGGGCTGTGCGTTGATAGATGGCTATGTCACGTTTGAGTTTTATATATATAGATTGATAAACATGCTTCTTGGATTAGTGAGAGATAAGATCGCGGCAGCTTCTTTGTCATATGCTATTTCCGAGTTCACTAACTTGTAGATCAACTCATAGAAATAATGTACATGTTTGTGAAATTCCACAAAGATTATCAATTTTACATTACAAAAGGTTTACAGAGCTAAAATGATGTAGACCTTGCAAATCGGTCTCAAACACATTGCCGAAACTACTGCACCAATCGAGCTGAAATTTCACACACATGCTCAATTCCTTTAGGTCCTAGACTCTAGGACCTAGAGAGATTCTAAGAAAGAAATTTTAAAAATTTTACCCTTGGAGGGTGAAATAGGGAATGAAATTCAAGTATTGTTGAAAAAAAAAGTCATAGAGCCGCTGTGGTTTTGTATTCAGAAAAAGCGACTGATTCCTAGAATAAACAGCTATGTGAAATCGTGGGCACAAGCTGCTACCTACATTTATTTCATTCCTTTAAATAATTACCCCCACAACTTAATGACTTTTTTTGTTTCAGGTTAGTCTTGATGTGCAGCAGCCAGCAGATGACGTACAATCTTCATCTCAAGCCTCCTTATTAATTACAATTTAACTGAACTATGACAAGAATTCATTCAGCACAGATCCACGCCAGTTCCCTAATGGGATAGAGAGAAACGAGTATTAATAAAACCTAAAAGTGTTCGAAATTAAACGATCTGTTATACCTAAGGGTAGTATAGGGATATGCTCTCTCGCCCTTTATAGATTCTCCATCAGCACTTTAGCCCTTTTATTAACGATAGTTCGATAGTAGTAGTCTATTTCAAATCCCTAACCGCGACGGTTGCCACTCCTAATTACTAGATCATTACTATTTCTAATTGATGTGTTAATATTATACACTTATCAAAGTGGACTTTCGTATGTTAATTTCCAGTTGAATAAAATTGTATTTTTTTTTAAATTGTTTCGGAAACCCCTCCTAACAGATCGAAAACAGCTAGAATCCAAATGCCACAGCTGGTTCGTATTCACAGTGTTCCTGGAGCATGCAAAAGTGGTCCAAAAATGGATCCAAAATCCGTTAACACAGAAAGTTTCTATTTCGTTTTTAGATGAAAAAAATGTAAAATTTAAAATCCTAAGTGATCGGTTTCCCAAGTTATGGACGATTTTATGTATATGCTATGCGTTTTTATGAATAGCCAAGTGTAATTACGTGTAATTCGTTTTTTAACTCCGAATAAAATAAATTTAGTACCTATGTATTCATTACGTATTTTTGAGATTATTGTTGTTTTTTAATAATTTAAATATTATTTATTAAAATATTGATTTAATTGCTTAATATACAAAGATATATTTTAGTTGTTTCGTTGTTTCTTCGACATATCTCAAAATGCATCTGATTTTTCTAGAGTTGTTTTACAAATGTATATATGACACAATTCAAAGATTACTTTAATACCACTAGGTGGCGCATGAAAATCCACAGTCAAAAAATTACATTGAAATTACATATACATCAGAGGAAAAGCCATCCAACCATTCCGAGTTGCATTAGCATTTTTTTAAGTTACTTTTTCAAAATGCCTTCTCGGTGTTCTCATAATGATAATAGAAAGAAAGTCTGTGGAGCTTGTGGTCGTAAAATTGTTTTTGGCAAAATAAAACCTGATAAATTTTCAATAAGCAAATCTACTGAAAAACTCATAAAGAAGTTTATATCTATGGATTTTGATTTAAACGATGAAAGATATCCTGTCAGCATATGTAGATCTTGTTATTTGAGACTACTTGATATTGAAAAAGAAATTTTTGATCGGCAAGTACCAACTATGCCTAACTATAAAGAGATAGTAGTGGCAAAAGAAACTCGTCTAAATAACGCTTGTAATTGTTACGTCTGTTTGACTGCTCAGTCTAAAGGACATATTAATAAACTTCTTTATGAGTTTTTCAGTAGATTTGCTTATTAAAAATTTATCAGGTTTTATTTTGCCAAAAACAATTTTACGACCACAAGCTCCACAGACTTTCTTTCTATTAGCATGATGAGAACACCGAGGAGGCATTTTGAAAAAGTAACTTAAAAAAATGCTAATGCAACTCGGAATGGTTGGAAGGATTTTCCTCTGATGTATATGTAATTTCAATGTAATTTTTTGACTGTGGATTTTCATGCGCCACCTAGTGGTATTAAAGCAATCTTTGAATTGTGTCATATATGTATTTGTAAAACAACTCTAGAAAAATCTGATGCATTTTGAGATATGTCGAAGAAACAACGAAACAACTAAAATATGTCTTTGTATATTAAGCAATTATATCAACATTTTAATAAATAATAATTAAATTATTAAAAAACAACAATAATCTCAAAAATACGTAATAAATACATACTAAATGTATTTTATTCGGAGTTAAAAAACGAATTATACGTATGTATTTAAATGCTCTACTTGGCTATTCATAAAAACGCATAGCATATACATAAAATCGTCCATAACTTGGGAAACCGATCACTTAGGATTTTCAATTTTACATTTTTTTCATCTAAAAACAAAATAGAAACTTTCTGTGTTAACGGATTTTGGATCCATTTTTGGACCACTTTTGCATGCTCCAGGAACACTGTGTATTACACGTTTACCCGCGCAGTTGGTTGTTTTTGGCGCAATTTCGGTCAAACTAGACAGTTTTGGCGCGCTTAAGAAACAGCGACCATGTTGAAATAATTCGGTGAGTCTTTTGTGAATGCTTTTTGGAGTGGAACAGTTTCAGTTGGCGGTTTTTATTAAAAAAACTATGAAAAGTTTCGTCACATCGATGCGATTTGATGTTAATCGCAAAATTGTTTTAGAGCGATTTCATTTTGTTATTTTACGAGTTTTTTTGCAATACTTTTATGCATTATAAATTATCGTAAAAAATATTAACTGTTATTTTTTTCACTTTAAATCAATTAAAATTACTCTATCCAACCGAGATTTTTATAATATGATTTTATAGTTTTATGTTATGAGTCTATGCTGATTCATATTGTATATTATATTAATATTACACAATATTATAGCCCATTATTATTACTAGATATTTTGCGTAAAAATGTTTTAGTTGCTATAAAAATTTACTAGCAGCACCCTGAGATTTCCCCACCCAACTCGCTTCTACTTCTTGCGGCGCGGTGTGGCACAGAAAAAAAATAAAATCTGACCATCTGGTGAGATTTCTGCGTTCAATCTTAGAAACTCTTCAAATTTATAAATACCTGCCTTTAAGCAACAGAGCACGTCGGTTCGTACTTACTTCTATCCCTCATAAGTGACAAGAGAACAATACATTTCTGGGCTATAGTCTATGCCAGGGTCTCTAAGGCTTAAATTCAAAAAAACTTTGGCTAACCCCTTCAAAGTACCCAAACTCTGGTCTTCATCACCCACCGCCCAACCTACCATAATCTCACTAAAAGCCCATTATACGTGTAGCCATAAAGGCTTGCGCAGCGATGGATTTTTGTCTCGTGGACTTTTTTGTCCGTTAGAATAGATCGCTTACAACTGGACTTTTTGTACGCGGTACTTTTAAGCCCTCATTTGCGTTACTCGATACAGTTGTGCCTTTAAACCTACAATATTATGTGTTACGTATTATATGTCAAGTGGAAGTAGGATAAGTCAGAGTTGACAGCTGATGTCTAAGTTAGTGCATCTTTACTGGTAATCCGCAGCTACCTACGGGGATATGCTTGTCACTAAGTCATGGTCGTAATGTCAAACATCCCTCTTTCTCTTGTCACCTATACCAGGGCCTATACCTAACCATAGACATTATTTATGGTATGAGTATTCAGTATACAGTCTATGACTAACATACATACATAGATAGACTTTGACGACCAGGCTGGCGCAGTGGTACCTACAGGGCTCGGATAATTGGAGCATGTTGCGCCAGGGGTCGCGGGTTCAAATCCCGCCTTGGTCATGGATGTTTATCTATGTATGATATGTATTTCTATAATAAAAATCTTAAATTTATTAAATTTCTTAAATTTATAAAACATATTAAATATATTCCGTTGTCTAGTGCCCGTAACTCAAGTCCTTACGGTACTTAGCACGGGGCTAGGCTAACGTGGTGTGTAAAGTCTACAGATATTTATTTATTATAGATAAGACATAATATACGAAATATTAAGTATATTGAAGCTTTTACGTACCATTTTTATAACCTAAAACATGTTTACAACATCCGATTTGCACATCAACATCCAATAAAACTTTCCAAATCCAGTATCCAACCTCAATTTCGTTCTCCCAGGCGACTTGTACGATGTTTGTAACTAGGTATAAAAAGTTATCTAGAAATAAAAGGCTATCCCTTTTTCAGGTAAGAGCCTACGAAATGCGAAGTATTTCACATTATGTTACGAGTTCTGGAAGTATTTCATTTCGGCCAGACATTTAGCTCATGTTTTACTCTCGAAAATAAGATCTAAAAGAATTCTTTACTTTTAGTTTTTAACGTCTTTTGGAGTTCTGTTTTTCGTTAGTTTTATTTGTACGTAGAAATGTAAAGTATTTATACATACATGATGTAATTATGCAAAATGAGAGCTATACGCGTTTCACGCTGTGGGTTTCTGTTGGCCCATTGAAGAGGAGTTAGTAAGGAAGGCAACACGTCTGCACAAGACAACATGACAACGGTTGTCTATGGCCCTTAGTAGTCCATAAGGGTCAATTCACACCAAAAGCGCGGCGAAGCGGAGCGCAGTTTGTGTCATATGAATTTCAACTTTATTTTCATTACTATAGTACTTATTATCGAATTCTCGCGACTTCTGGATTATTCCAGCGACTTCTCGCGCATTCCAGCGACTTCGCGGGAATCCGCGCGTCTCGTCGAGTTTCTCATGCGATAATAAGTATTATAGTAATTATTATAAAGTTGAAAATTCATATGACACATAAACTGCGCTCCGCTTCGCTGCCCTTCGCAGCGCTTTTGGTGTGAGTTGACCCTAAGGTCTGTAAACTGTAAAAAATCCTTGCTGCATTATAGGATGTCTGGGTAAAGATTTCATGCCTACGACAACGGTACCTTCGGCTTATATGTGAAGATCGCAGGATACCAAGTCAATGTATTTTTTTTTTTATGGCATGGGGGGGCAAACGAGCAGTTGGAGCAATTTTCATGACTACCGACGCCCATAGACATCCGTATAGAAACTACACAGGTGCTCTGCCCTACTTTCTCCTTCCACTTCTATAGGCCACCGGCTTTCACACCGCACGAAACGCGACAACACAGCTGTCACTTCACGCCGGTCTCGTGTAAGCGAGAGGTACCTCCCCGGTCGTGCCGGCCCAATTCGGCTGCGTGCAAGCATGCAGTGTGGCACTACCTCTTACTCCCGTATCCCGTGCGGTCAATGTATCCTAACACCAGAGTCAACCCCCTCTCCTTTCCCAATAATCGGAGATTGCCGATCCAAAAACAGCAACAATTTTTCCCGCCAATTCTTTAACCGAGTAGGCGAAAAGAGAACCCAATGCTTCATGCCGAAACACTTATAGATCGAGCTTGTTTTCCTACATTTATTGGTCCAATCCGTAAAACAAGTACCCATGGTTGTTCAGTCCAGTCTAGTGGGTCTAATACAGGGATAGCGAACCAATGGCACGCGTAACAATATATTTTGTACACGTTTTTTTGTTTTATTATTTTATTATTATTTTTCCAGTTGTCATAAAGTCAATATTATGGTTATGGCACGTCTATGATATCATTAAACTTTTTTTTTTAAATTGGTACATATATATATATATATATAAAGGTTTGCCTATCCCGGTCTAGTAAGTTGATAAGTGATTCACAATTCAATTATTGTATAATATTCATATTCATTCTTTGTAGTGACAATGAAGAACAATTGATACATTGAAACAGCTTCCACAAAATTGGATATCTTAACCCATATAAGGATGTCGTTTTTTGGTCTGCTTACTTTGTCACTATCACTGTCGTTAAAGTGATGTACAGCTCGGCGGGCGCGGGACGACAGATGTGTCAATCGTCACCGCACGACGCGGTCAGATATTGTGGGACAAATCGCCTGTCCCACTTGACCGGGACGGTTCCGATACAGTCGCCGACGAGAATATTGTGAAAAATCGAATATCCCGCTTGACCGATGTTGGGACAATTACCGTCCAGTCCGTGACGTGAATATTGTGACAAATCGACTGTCCCACTTAACGGGGACAGTTCCGGTACAGTCGCTGACGCGAATGATGTGGGACAAATCGACTGTCCCACTTGACGGGGACAGTTCCGGTACAGTCGCTGACGCGAATGTTGTGGAACAAATCGACTGTCCCACTTGACGAGGACAGTTCCGGTACAGTCACTGACGCGAATGTTGTGGGACAAATCGACTGTCCCACTTGACGGGAACAGTTCCGGTACAGTGGCGGG
>LUGF01049342.1:34012-45612 GCA_001625245.1 Calycopis cecrops
CGAGTAGGCGAAAAGAGAACCCAATGCTTCATGCCGAAACACTTATAGATCGAGCTTGTTTTCCTACATTTATTGGTCTAATTCGTAAAACAAGTACCCATGGTTGTTCAGTCCAGTCTAGTGGGTCTAATACAGGGATAGCGAACCAATGGCACGCGTAACAATATATTTTGTACACGTTTTTTTGTTTTATTATTTTATTATTATTTTTCCAGTTATCATAAAGTCAATATTATGGTGATGGCACGTCTATGATATCATTAAACTTTTTTTTTTTTTAATTGGTACATATATATATGTACATATAAAGGTTTGCCTATCCTGGTCTAGTAAGTTGATAAGTGATTCACAATTCAATTATTGTATAATATTCATATTCATTCTTTGTAGTGACAATGAAGAACAATTGATACATTGAAACAGCTTCCACAAAATTGCATATCTTAACCCATATAAGGATGTCCTTTTTTGGTCTGCTTACTTTGTCACTATCACTGTCGTTAAAGTGATGTATAGCTCGGCGGGCGCGGGACGACAGATGTGTCAACCGTCACTGGACGTCGCGGTCAGATATTGTGGGACAAATCGCCTGTCCCGCTTGACCGGGACGGTTCCGATACAGTCGCCGAAGAGAATATTGTGAAAAATCGAATATCCCGCTTGACCAATGTTGGGACAATTCCCGTCCAGTCTGTGACGTGAATATTGTGACAAATCGACTGTCCCACTTGACGGGGACAGTTCCGGTACAGTCGTTGACGCGAATGTTGTGGGACAAATCGACTGTCCCGCTTTACCGGGACGGCTCCTATACAGTCGCCGACGCGAATGTTGTGGGACAAATCGACTGTCCCACTTGACGGGGACAGTTCCGGTACAGTCGCTGACGTGAATGTTGTGGGACAAATCGACTGTCCCGCTTTACCGGGACGGTTCCGATACAGTCGCCGACGCGAATGTTGTGGGACAAATCGACTGTCCCACTTGACGGGGACAGTTCCGGTACAGTCGCCGACGCGAATGTTGTGGGACAAATCGACTGTCCCACTTGACGGGACAGTTCCGGTACAGTCGGCGACGCGAATGTTGTGGGACAAATCGACTGTCCCACTTGACGGGACAGTTCCGGTACAGTCGCCGACGCGAATGTTGTGGGACAAATCGACTGTCCCACTTGACGGGACAGTTCCGGTACAGTCGCCGACGCGAATGTTGTGGAACAAATCGACTGTCCCACTTGACGGGACAGTTCCGGTACAGTCGCCGACGCGAATGTTGTGGGACAAATCGACTGTCCCACTTGACGGGACAGTTCCGGTACAGTCGCCGACGCGAATGTTGTGGGACAAATCGACTGTCCCACTTGACGGGACAGTTCCGGTACAGTCGGCGATGTGAATATTGTGAGACAAAGGAGTGTCTGCCTTAATGGTTACCGGGACAGTTCCAGTACAGTCTTGAATAATGTGGGACAAATCGTCTGTCCCACTTGGCGGGGACGATTCTGAGTCGGCTACGTGAATATTGTGAGACAAATGGAGTGTCCCACTTAATGGTCGCCGGGACAGTTCCGGAACAGTGGTGAATATTGCGGGACAAATCGAGTGCCCGCTGGCGAACGCCAGGACAGTTCCGGTACAGTCGGTGACGTAAATAATGTGGGACAAATGTTAATGTGTTTTAATAATAATTTAAGGAGATAAACGCCATTTTCATGACTAGATACCGACGCTCATAGAGATGTTCGCATAGAGGTTATACAGATGCGATGCCCTCCTTCCTCCTCCCCCTCCATGGGCCACTACGGATCCTGGGACAGTTCTGGACGAATACAGTCAGCGACAGATTTTATTTATTGCCCCGTGGTCCCTTTTTGGGATCACGAAAGCAATAGAGACGTTATTAATCTTATCCGAAACTATTGTTCTTGCAATATTTTGATAGATGACGGATTGCGGGCAGATGTGTGTAATTTTTTTATGTAACAAATCATTTTTGATTGATGTATATAATTTATACTTAGATACTAGCTTCCGCTTGCAGCTTCCCTGCGTGGATTTCGGACTTCAAAAATGGAAGTTCTCAATTCTTCCGAATGAAAGATTCACTGCTTCTCCCCCGTAGGTGATAGCGTGATAATACGTAGCCTATATTTTGACTCAGGTGACAAGTAAATTCATGCAGTACTTTTTGAGTTTAGCTCGGACATAATTTTTTTTTTTTATGGTATAGGATGGCAAACGAGCAGTTGTAGCCATTTTCATGACTACCGACGCCCATAGACATCTGCATAGACTACAGATGCGCTGCCCCCCTTTCTCCTCCCACCTCCGTGGACCACCGGCTACTTACACACCGCACGAAACGCGACAGCACCGCTGTCACTTCACGCCGGTCTCGTGTAAGCGAGAGGTACCTCCCCGGTCGTGCCGGCCCAATTAGGCTGCATCCAAGCATGCAGCGTGACACTACCTCTAACTAAATACATACAGACAGCGGACAAAAATTCTAAAAACTATATTTTTAGAATTTTGACTTCGATATGGATTGTAGATCACGCCCCAAGTAATCTTTTAAAAAACTATTCAATATACAGCATGAAGACACAATGCAGCACGCGAGTGGAACTCTCGTCTCCAGAACGAACCAGACCCATTCGGAAGGACTTTGTTTAGAAACCAGGTTGCTGCCCCGTAGTCTGTGTGGTACACACACCTACTAAACAATCGCATCATGCGATGGCCAAATCGATATATTTATTTAAAATGTAAAAGATTTCTAATATTGATATGATAATAAGTTACGTAATAACTTAAGACAGAATGTTCTTTAAGTAGTTCATAGAAAAACTTAGTAGGTCCCAGGCGCGGGGTCCAACACTCTCCGTTGATTTACGGCGCCTCTCTGGGGTCGACGTATGCGTCTAGTCGGATCGGTTCTTTCGCTATTCCGCTCAGCGTCTTCTTTTTGGACCATGACAGTCTCACAAAAAGATACTGCAGCGTTCCACGCCGACTCCCTATCCAACATAGCCAAGACTACAACCGGTAGGGAGAGGTCTTCTCCAAACTTCAATCAAAACCTGCCGTTCTGTGTTCCAAGCAGAGGATCTGCTAGGGTATGTTGGGCAGAGTCTCGTCCTCCTTCACAGTGGTTGGAATTTGCTGTCGCCTCACGACCGACCTTACATAGATAATCACTAAAACAGCCGTGGCCCGTAAATATCTGTGTAATTCGGTGGCCTGTAGCGGCCTAGCGTCAGTAGTGACCGGAACATGTTCCTCATAATTTCGAAAAATCTTTGATTTTAAAGTGTAAATAAGTATTTATTAGACTTGATTAACTATAATTACGTTTAGTACCAGGATGTAACTCATCTAAAAAATAAATCACACATTTCACACGTAAATGCGGTTGAAGTCTTTAGGCCTCTTTAGAGGCTTTTGAGCAATGTTTGAGAACTGTGACTAAAGTTTTATGAGCAAATAGATGGGAAAATTTATAACATTTTATTATATCAATGTCTTAAATGCATATGACTTTGATTTAAAATAATAACAAATACGTGAATTCCTGTTGTATTTAACCTTGTTTTTGTAGAGATTGACAGTTGACACTATCGATAACTTCTTATCGATATTATTACAGAGTAGTATGTAGGTACATATTACGCATAAGATGTGCCTATTTATGTTAAAATTATTAAACTATGTTTTAGATTACCTCAAAATGTTGATATTCAACAAAAATGGCAAAAAATGGTTAATAGAGAGGAATTCCCAATAAATATGTTGGCAGTAAGCATTTTGAACAAAAATGCTTTTTTTTATTATTATTATGATATAGGGGGCATCGAGAAGGTGGTTAGTGGCTACCGCCGCCCATAGACATCCTGCATTTCTCATAGAAGCGAACCTTTGTACGCCTCTATGAGAAAAGCTCTTAAAATAAATAAAAAAAAGTAAAGCTACTTTTTTTTATTTCTTTTATATTTCTGGTTCGCATCCACATTTTTCATGGCAGTATATATTACTCATATATTTTAGTGTACATACATACGTATGGAAGCTCGTTTTTAAATCATATCAAATTAAATCAACACCTGATGTGATGAAACTAAAGTAATGATATTACTTACTAATAATTTTAGTAAATTAGTTGTAAAATATAAGATTTAAACCTCTTTTTGTTTTTGTATAATTTGTTATGGGTATGTCACGTCACAATAGAAATGAGGCGTCATAGCCAATATAGAGAGCCGAGAGCGCTCCTGCGAAGATAGAGTCTTAAATAGATTCATGCTACTTGTATCTCAGTATACGCATTTTAATATAATAGAAACCAAGTTGACTTTAGGTCTAATATTGTTATTTATACAATGCCTTTCTCTATTATATGGTATACGTCAAATCGAGAAAAAACCCTAAAAATCTAAGTTGTGTACTTTTTTTATCGAATTTTACTTTTTTTACATAATTTATTTACGTAGTATTTTCCGTTCTGTTTTATTTCGACGATATCTGCAGCATACCCATACATCGACAGATCTTGTCGATTTTGGTTTTATTTAACAGCTAGGTACATATTTTTACTAACATAACAATTTAGAAAAAATGCTATTTAGAACTAACTGGCATCCAATTACCAAAATAAAATAAGAACAACCCAGAATTTTTGAATAAAAAAAATTAAAAAAAAAAAAAAAAAAAAAAAACCCGCCTGCCTTAAAAATAATAACTACTTAAATAGAAAATCAACTGAAAATGATAGAAAAAGATAAAAATTCAATTTTTACGTGCAGTCTCAGGCCACAAAGCCAATAAATTTTATGCCATAAATTTAATTTTCATTTTTTTTTTACTGATCTTTAGTTACATAAATTACGTGATCGATTCAATTCATTTAAAGATACATTATTGTCACGAAGCCGCTGGCATATGGTAGTCGGTTTTATAAAGCACTAATTGGTGCCCGCAACTTCGTTCGTCGCAATAGCGTAGTTCAATTATAATTAGTGGTTCTTCAATCAAGTGGGTCTTATTTGCTTGCAGTGTATCGAAATTCCGTCCTTAATTTTTAAACAATTTAAAGTATTTCTTTATATATGACATCCGTTGTTTTTCCTTCTGAGGTCAATGTGAACAGGCCTGCACCGCCTGGTTTAGTTTTAATCCGTGTAACATGAGGTAATAAAGAATATTACATAAATACAAGAAACGCGTGAAATACATATACCTTACCTAAGCAGTCAGGTAAAAAAACGCCAAAACTCTATAAAAAACCCCTGACTTAGGTTATTTTACATTATTTTATTATTTTACCAGAAATTTCTCAAATAATCTGCAAACACGTTTACGTATCTCTAACGGTTTAAATGTTTATGGGCTAGCAAAAGTGCCATTTTATCGATAATTAAAAATACCATGAACAATAGCAGGTAAATACCGACTGTACAAAACATAGATTTAGAATGTACGAGATTAACAATGTCAGAACAGAGGCGAGACAAAAAAAATATTTTACAAATGTCAGAATTACTACGTGTTTTGGTTTGGTTGGTTTTGTTAGTTTTGACGTGTCAAAAAAAAAGTTGCTTTTTTATGCAAAAATTTTTGGTTGTTCTTGCTTTTTTTGGTCGTTGGATGCCAGTTAGTTCTAAATTGCTTTTCTTATGTTAGTAAAAGTATGTAGCTGTTAAATAAAACCCAAATCGACAAGGTCTGTCGATGTATGTTGCAGATATCGTCGAAATAAAACAGAACGGAAAATTTTATGTTATTAAAAAGTTAAATCCAATAAAAAAAGTATACAACTTAGACCCTCTTTTTTAAGGTGTAATCTCGATAAATTGACGTATATTTTCATATTTTTTCGATCGGTCACTAATCGGTGGAAGGCATTGTAAATTGCTATAAAGAATTGATTTTATTCGTAACATAGAAATGAAACATCCCGTTGTCTTTCTTTTTCTATATTCCTTAAAGTAAATGCTCTATTTGAATAAAGAATAGCGTCTTACATGAAAGTATACGACCAGAAGCCAATTCGCAGAGTATCGTCGTATGTCCACAGAGACATATCGACAGAGTAGTTCGACAGCAATGTTTTTATTCTAGAAATTTCTCCGAAGAAAAAAATGAAGAAAGCTATTGATGTTTTTAGAAAACGCTCGGATATTATGAAACAAAAAAAGTGTAATAATTCAACAGATTTTCTTTGTTTAGGTAGTTTTTTTTTATAATTCACTTTATAATGAATTTGCTTGAATCGGGAGACACAAAAACATTTATCGACATATCGAACATTGAGGCAGGCCCAGCACTGTTTGCCTCGCACACAAACGCATACGCACACTGAGACATTTTTTTTTTTGGTCTTGTCCAATGTGTATTTATTCTACGATACGAACGTGGCTTACAAGCTATTTTTGTAGCCGCCAGTTACTCCCGCCAAAATCCGACCGTAACGCTGCGGCGCATGACGTCACCGTTAGACGACATTGTAAACAAGATGGTGGCGCGTGGCGGGGCGTCGACTTCAACGTCAATATGCGGTGCCGCCATTTCTATGTCGGCTGTCTTGTCGGCAGTCCGTGTGTGAACGTACCTATTACATATTTTGCGGTTTTAAAAGGTAGCCATATTAAATTCATATAGTGCTTTTGCTTTATATAGAGTAGTTAATTGTATTTTGTAGGACATAATGAGTTCACACACAACCTGGAGTGGCGAAGACGACGAGATTTTAATACACTTCGTGCGTAACCACGAAGGTTTATATAATGTGAAGAATAAGGACTACAGGCGTACCCACGTGAAGCAGAATTGGTGGCGAGAGATCGGAGAGATATTGAATAAAACAGGTTAGTGTGCGGGTACAATTCACGAACTTATTATTCACTTACCGTTTTTATCTTGTACATAGTAAGTGGGTATTGTAAAACATTTTTTTTTAAATTGTGTTATAGGGGGCAAACGAGCAGTTGGAGCCATTTTTATGATTACCGACGCTCACAGACATCCGCATAGTGGCTGTACTGATGTGCTGCCCTCCTTTCACCTCCCACCTTCATGGGCCACCGGCTACTTGCACACCGCACGAAACGCGACAGCACAGCTGTCACTTTACTCCGGTCTCGTTTAAGCGAGAGGGACCTCCCCCGTCGTGCCCGCCCAATCGGCTGCATGAAGCATGCAGTGTGGCACTAAGTTTGTGACACACACAAAAAACTTGTTTTTGTATATTTTTTTTCAATAATATAGGCATAGGAGGGGACTAATGAGCAGTCGGAGCCATTTTCATGACTACCTCAACGGCCTCGCCATTTGAAACGCAATTATTTATTTTTTTATCATAATTATACAATTTTTATATTATAAGGAGGCAAACGTGCAGTGCGTCAACATGATTATAATGCAATTGTATTTTCCTCCTTCCTCTTCCCTCCAACGCTGACTCACTGACTGAGCGAAACATATTTTGCGGCAGTGTCAGGGTCAACTCACACCAACAGCGCGGCGAAGGGCAGCGAAGCCGAGCGCAGTTTATGTGTCATATGCTCTGCTCTTCGCCGCGCTGTTGGCGTGAGTTGACCCTTATTTGAGACGCACATTTCGGTCGCGCCGGCCCAACTCGGATACAGTGCAGCAAGCGTACCTTTTACTTATTTATGTTTCTATAAAGTTCGTATCGGTCCGTCTAACGAGTAAGCCGCGACTCCTGTTTTTTGCTATAGTATTAGGGTCAATTCACACCAAAAGCGCGGCGAAGCGCAGCGAAGCGGAGTGCATTTTCAGTGTCATATAAATTTAAACTTTATTTTCATTGCTGTAGTACTTATTATCGAATTCTCGCAACTTCCGCGCAGATTCCAGCGAATCCGCGCGACTCGTTCGAGTTTCTCATGCGATAATAAGTATTATTGCAATTATTATAAAGTTGAAATTCATATGACACATAAACTGCGCTTCGCCCCCCTTTTGGTGTGAATTGACCCTTATGCTATAGTTTTAATTTAGTTTATACATAATAATGAGTCACGCATGAATGTTGAGTTAGCCTATTATTGGATTTGCATTTTAATATATTAAATACCTATTGATTTCATAACGAATGTAAAGAAAATGTAAAATCTGTTGGCTTACCAAATAAATAAAATTAAAAATAAAATAGTTCGTCATCTACTTAATTCGACAGCGTCGCGCTGCTCGGAGCGTTCCGGGCGCGCGTGTATCATGGAGTAAGATCCACTTCGCACGACCAATATTAGTGATGATCGCCAAGCTTTAGTTGACCAGAGTTGTGCACAATTTAGAGGAGGATGATAATATATGCGCTGACAAGAGTGAAATATACAGGTTTGGTTCAGAATCAATAATACATTCGATTTATGAAATAAAAAAGAAAAAAAAATAATTAGATGAAATTACTTTGTCCCAAGTTATAAACATATTTTTTGATCACCATATGGTAAGTCGCGAGTTTTGCTCGGCCGGCGTCACTGACCTTGAAGTCGATACATTTCGCGTATGAAAAATATATATGTATTTTAAGGACCATTTCTAATCGATTTTTATAAGCCATTCGCATAGGCTTTCGTGGTTCCTCTCTGCCTGCACATGTTGAGATCGAAGGTATTAGAGTCAGTATCCACCTGTTACTATATTGTCCAACTGTTACTGTATTGCGGATGACTCAATGTTCGCGCTGTTGCACATTTGGCCACACGCGTCTTATATGTTCTTCTAAAAAGGTCTTATGCCTCAAATGTACCAAGAACCACGAAAACTGCGAAACTATAATATCTTTTCGTTGCATAAATTGTGCCGGGTCCCATATGTCCCTTCAAAAAGTCTGTCTGCAATTTGAAAACCGGCCAAGTGCGAGTCCGACTCGCACACCGAGGGTTCCGTAATCCAAACGTAATGCATGGTTTTCAATTATTGTAACTTTACGCCTGCCGTTTAAGTTGACAAACGTATACAAGCGGTTGCTCACACACATTTAGTAGGCAACGAAAAGTAACAGTTATAAGTTGATAATGATTTTTCCAATGATCTACATATAATTTACTAGTTTTCCGATTTATTCTTATATATGTGCTATAAGTTCTTACTTCTTGCCAAATTTCACAACTCCAGGTCAACGGGAAGTACCCGATATTTTTTTGGTTTTCGACAAAGTACGTTTTCATACATTTGCATAATTTGCATAATTGTGCATAATTGGCTATAACTTTTTATTGCGTTAACTTAGAAGTGTGATTTCAGCTTAATCCCTTCACGCGTTTTACAGAAAAAGGTCTTGACAGACGTACAGATAGACGGACAACAAAGCGATCCTATAAGGGTTCCGTTTTTTCTCTTTGAGATACGGAACCCTAAAAATAAAAGCGGATCCGGGAGCTAATGTCGGAGTTTAATTGTACTTACAGAATAGCCAAATCTATGTATGTCCCACCTTCACCCCTCCCAGTTAAATGCATTACGCCCGGGCCTCAGCTGCCCAAAAACAATACCGACATACCCGGGTCTAGTAGAAACTGAATGCGGAGATTGTCTACGTGAAGATCCCGCACGACCAAAGATGCGGTGTCCCAATTATTTAAGCCTTTTTGGCCTTTTTATACCACAATTTAATGTTATTAAAATAGATAGGTATAAGACTTGTTAGAAAAAATACGTGTTTACGGTAAAGGAAATAGGGATATAGACAAGTGACCTTCAAAATGCGATATGAAATATCGTGATCACCGCTATGCGCGGCGCTAAAGTAGAGAGTGATTAAATCACTGCTACTATTCACGGCGATTTTTTTACAACTGCTTAGGCCAGGGCGATCGCTGCTATTTAAATATCAATCTTAGGCCCACCTCTACTTATAGGACGATGTGGGCGCTCAGCGACAAAGTCCTTTCATTAAAAAAAAAAAGTTTCTATAAAAGTAGAAACAAAACTTAAAAAAATGTCTATAAAATAAGTAATGTCATAAACTTGGTGATTTTTTTTATGATATAGGAGGGCAACCGAGCAGCCGGAGCCATTTTCATCGCGCACAAACATCCGCATAGAGGCTATACAGATGCGCTGCCCTCCTTTCTCCTCCCACTTTCATGGGCCACCGGCAACTTACACACCGCACGAAACGCGACAGCACAACTGTCACTTTACGCCAGTCTCGTGAAAGTGATCCAGTTGTTGTTCAATGTATTCCGGTTTCTATACTCATTTGCGACTAAAAATATATGTAATTTATTTATAATATAAGTTCCAGTTAATTATGTTGCTTAATTTATGACTTTTAGTATGTTGCCATTACTGCATTGCCAGCGAATTCAACCGGCTAGGAACCTCTAGCTCACACGAGACCGGCGTAAAGTGACAGCTGTACTAAGGCGATTCGCACACTGCCACGCATCACGCAGCGTAGCGCGCGAATGCGTGTTCGAACGCTGCTTGTAAGTATCTACGTTTGTATAGACAAACACGTTTCTCCGCTTGTATGCGCGTGATCCGCATGAACGCGCGTGGATGCATTTTCTATATTATATTGTGCGTGTGTGTCTATACAAACGGAGATACCTACAAGCAACGTTCGAATACGCATTCGCGCGCTACGCTGCGTGATGCGTGGCAGTGTGCGAATCGCCTTAGGGTTGCCAACATTTCTTCGGCGAAATTTACTTAGTATTTTTCAAAATATGCAATAAAAAAAATATAGTATACTGCAATCAAATATAGTACTCTAGGTTTAGAATATGTGGGCGGGCCAGGTTCAACTAAAACAGCTCATTGAGGCATTGAACATCAATAAACACGTTTTAACATTTTAACTTAAATTATTATTAAATATTTTTATGTATTTATTTTATTACTTAATATTCAAGTTTCTACCTCTTTGTTAAGGTCGAGTAAAAAATTGCTTAACAATCGTTAACTACTTTTCAATAAAATTTATATTAAATTTTACTTTTGAGAATACATTGTATAAGTTGGTAGGCTATAACTTTTCAGTTTTTACTTCCTTCTCAGCTCTGATAGTTTTCTTTTAAATTTCATTATATGCTGTAACAAAAAAATGTACCTTAAAACCAAATATTTAAGAAACAGATCTCTAAATCGAAAAATGGTATTCTCAACCTCAATCTTTTTCAATGACCTATTATTCAACGATGCCTAGTACGATGGGTTATGTGACTAAAAAAATTACCCCCATTTAATTTATATGAGAACTATACAAAAAAAATTCAAGATTTTTTTTTCTTTCGCTTTTTTGCCATGATTAAATCTACATATCCACACCAAATTACAGCTTTCTAGTACTTATAGTCCTCTTAGTTCCTCGTTGACTACGGAACCCTAATAAAAATGATTTTTATTATATTTCTATGTATTTTTATACCATTCAACAACCCATTATCTCCTAACATCGGAATAAAACTATACATTTTGACATAACGAGCATAAAAATGACTACATTTTATGTATTCCATTGATTTCCTTATCTATATCTATACTAATATTATAAAGAGGAAAGATTTGTTTGTGTGTGTGTGTGTGTGTGTGTGTTTGTATGTAACGAATAGGCTCCGAAAGTACTGG
>LUGF01049342.1:46135-59377 GCA_001625245.1 Calycopis cecrops
GTTTGTGTGTGTTTGTATGTAACGAATAGGGTCCGAAAGTACTGGACCGATTGCAAAAATTCTTTCACCATTTGAATGCTACATTATCACAGATTAACATGGGCTATTTTTGTTCATTCCCATGGGAAAACGGGTAAACTTCTAAACGTCTGAACCGATTGGGTTAAAAGTACAAATAGATCCGGTAGCTAGCGCTGGTATCGGTATGTCAACTACTAAACGCCTTGACCGATCGGGTTGAAATATTGTATGTGTAATTTCCATTGTTTCACAGACACGAATGTATTATCTATATAGGAATGTATGCATTTGAGAATGTGATGAGCCTTAGAAAAGTTGTTCTGAATGCGCCCAAGCTCGCTAATGAATGTGGGTATTACCAATTTTCGACAGATGGCGCCACTGTCATTCCAATAAATTTTATACATTCCTATGATAGTCCATGCTGACGTGTCTGTTGGTGGCGAAGCCGTACGCACGGTACAGCTAGTTGAGTATAAGGAGAGGGCATAAAAAAATTGCACCAAAAAATTATCCGCCAAGATTTGGATTCTCAATCTATAAGCTATCCTGAATTGAAATCCATTGGTGAAATGCGGCACTCAGGTTTTGCATACTTCCATACATCCACTTCAAATACTACAAGGGCCTGCTCTATGAGAAATTCTCGCTCACGTGTTGCAGTAGTAAAGTGACATTAGTTGTCACGTGACGACGCATTGCAGGCAAACCAGAACCAAACCCATCTGCAAATTATCCAGAAGGAAGGACAACGCATCTCTGCAACGGATGCGGATGTTTTTGGGCGCCGGTCAAAAGGCTCCGATGTTCATATGAGTCATTCAATGACATGACATTCATTTAGTATAAAATATATATATTTAAAATATATAAGGGCTTATATATTTTTTATAACTGATTGATGCTGATATAGTTTTTTCTTTAATAAAAACTGTTTTACAGATTTCGATTGCTCCAAGAGATGGTGTTACATTCGCGACTATTATATCCGACGACGAGGAAAGCCATGCGCAAGCGGAGAGGCAGCCAGGAAGAGATCTGTTCATCTGTCGTTCCTGGACAACCTTCCCACATCCAAATACAGTATTTCTGATCTTGTAGATGAAAACCTAAGTAATGGTTACCTGTATGATGTGAGAATAGATTACAATAGCAGCAGTGAACAAATACATAACACAAATAATTCTAACGATGCAGAAGATTCACCCCGTAAGAGTATTAGAAGGTCTACTCGTCGGCGGTCGACTTTAGCCAGCCATTCTTCAGCAAAAACTAATGATACAAATGTAGAAAGTCTAGTAGATAGTAGTGTAAGTAATGCAAAAGTAGTATCTACTCATGATAACAGCGAAACATTACACTCACAAAATAGCATTATAAAAGTGGAAAGTTCCGATAGTGACAATTCGTGTAGCGAAGATGAAAACGACTTGATATGTAAAGAAAAACCTAAGACAGATAAGAAATGCAAAATCGGCCAAGAAAGTCTAAATTTACTTGATTCGAAAGATGAGCTAGATGAAAACGATCTATTTTTTGGTTCGATGACGAAAATAGTGAAGAAGTTACCGAGGTATGAACAAGTGCAGCTGAGGATGCAGATAGGATCGCTAATCGGTGCTGCTGAGTTACGGCATATTTCGAACAACTGACCACTAAAATCAGAGGCACACTGAAAATTTATTATAAATACTTACTAAGAAAGCATGCTTTTTGCCAGATACAACCACCACTGATACTAGTATCACTATGATTTATCGCGTTAAGTTTACTATCAAATCGTTCCTTTTGAACTGAAAAATATTTTACCTTGGTGTTGGGAACGCTATATGTACCACGAGATTTTAATAAATAATAACTTTCAGACTCACATTATTACTTTCTGTTTCATTTCTCCTCTCTTTATCACAGGTTCCTATTAAAGTTACTGTTAAACTATTAGGATGTTAAATTTGAGGATTTATAGCGATCGGTTTTCGTAATGTTAAGTCGTAGTTCCTACGCCTGACTCATTTCAGGTCGTATCAGACTAGAAGATGAATGGAACAGAGAGTGCACCTGTGCACATACTAAAATAATAATATGTTCATGCGGAGTTAGAGTAGTCTTTTAAGAGATGCATGCCTGAGCATATTATTATTATAGCAGCCTTGATAATTTGCACTTGTCGACGCCGCGCCATTAAGACGGTAACCTTTTTACGTCCGTGCTATTGCTGCCACATAACTCCATCATAATCCTTGAAAAATAAAACTAAAGTTATAACCTTTTCTGTATATTTTCTAACAATAGTTTAATATTATAAATTTATTTTATTGACAATTTGTATGCGTATTATGGTCTGAAATAAATTTATTTTATTTTATTTATTTTCTGCAATGCAACACTTAGATTCAAACGCAATAATATTGTACGTCTTATCTAATATTCCGTCTCCGAGTTGAAGCACCGAGATAAGAGCCCCCTCCCCGTGGGAACGTAATAAGGCGACGTTATTGAAGTGTATTATCGCAGCGCATGCAAGCCTCTATAGACATGTAATGCGTTTCACTCTATTGAGTTGACATAAATAAACCAGTAGGTATCACTCGGCCAGCTGAGTAATTGCTTCCGACCATAGACTAAGTAATAGAATAGACATGGATAAATCTGAAGCTTCGAAATAGAGCTGTAAATGTCGATCACTAGAACTAGTGGAATGGAATTTTTTTTCATTTTTAAGGGCTAAAAAGTGGTAGGATCCTTTTCAGGAATACGGACGACCTGAAACATCCGTATGATTGTTGTGCTGATCTCTTGTCGTCCAGTGGGGCACTATAAACTGTCGGCCCAATTCGGCTCAAAGCAATAGGTACCGCAAAACGGGGTGACTTTGACATTTGGGACGACTTTGATGATTACTAAATATGTATGGTTTTGCTTAATTTTTTGATTAGAATCTAAAGAAACTACATTTAATTTACATATTTTTTATACGACTGGATAAAGGCCGATTCCTTATATGATGGCATGTAGATATCCATAATCCGTATGTGCTTAATAAATAAATGAAGCGTTGACCATATGATTGTACCATGTATTCTAAAAAACCAGTTTCTTTTGCTTCAAGCAAATTCTTCATAATATTATAAATGCGAAAGTTTGTATGTTTGTTTGTTACTCCTTCACGCAAAAACTGCTGAACAGATTTTCATGAAATTTGGCACAATAATAGAGGATAACTTGTATTAATGCATAGGATAGTTGTTATGCCGAAAAAATGTTCCTATGGGATGCCATGGGATATTTTTTCTAATTTCCACGGGAACGAAATTTACGCGGGTGTAACCGCGGGGCGCAGCTAGTTGCATATAGAGACTAAACAGGAACTAATAGCAATTGTTTGTCTGTCAGTTTACAATGTTAATGGCTATGCGAATTTAATGACCCAAAAACAAAAAGTCTATGGTATAATGAAGGTAGAAATTAGAACGAATGAAGATGAGGCAGGTGCTACGATCAACTGGATCGCTTGCCATTTTAAAATTCAACAATATGACCTTAAATAAAGGTACAAGTAGAGCATGAAGTATTTAAATACGACTCCATTGTTGTCAGTTAATAAGGAATATAAAAGGATGAATATCATTTAATGGGTCGGCAGACCATCCCCATTCCTGATGAAGACCTGTTTTTAAATTGGTACCGGCCGGTAGCCGATTTCTTGTCGCTGACACATATTGAACATTTGCCACGGTGAATGCTTCTCGTAGTGGTTTAGTCGGCCTTGGCTTACACTTGTACTGAGTCCTTTCCAGGTCATCCAGGATTGATGCATTTTCCTGTAACAAAAACTTCACCTGGAGATAAAATGAGTAAAAAGATAATGTAATGTAGAAGCTGTTGATACGATGTCGTTACAGTGTCATGATCTTTACGCGACTGGCATTGATCATGACACATTTGACTTGTTAGAAAGGAAAAATGCAGACATGCAATAGATGTTGACCTAACTCCTAGTTAGATCATTTTGTCGCTTCGTTTTTGGTAGCACGTTCATTCTTAAAGTCATCTTTCGAAAGTACCTTCGGGGACACAGCGAGACCCCGCACACCCCATAAACAAACTTGTACCTAAAGATATCTATCTAATTAAAAGCAAAAGCTTTGACGGAGATGAGAAATTAGGATACTTAGGGCAGTTTTCACATATTACTATTAAAGTGACAAATAACTGACTACCTCCTAAATGCTCTAATTAATTACTTCTAACCGTAACATATAATTCGAATTGGTGATCTATTTCCCAGTTAACTCACTAATAAGCTAATCGGAGCTTTAATAGGGACCTGGTTTGGTTTTTAAGATTGACATTTTTGTAGTAGCTCGTTCTGTAACAGGAAACTGAAAACCAGAAGTGCCAAAGACGTAAATTATGAATCCGTTGTACAATTTATGTGAATCCAGGTAACTGATATAAATAATATTAATGTCAAATGGACATTTAGTCATTTATAATCCGAGTTTGTAATAAATGGCGGTATCAATAAATCAATTGTTTTACATAAATAATGCATAAATGTCATCTAATGCCGCGTGGACACCGTTAGATTGGCAAAATATGTGTATATTCATAAGCGGAAATGAATTTAAAAAAAAAATGATTTAATAATCTTATCCTACTAATATTATAAATGCGAAAGTTTGTATGTTTGTTTCTTTGTTTGTTACTCCTTCACGCAAAAACTGACAGATTTTCATGAAATACACACACATAGAGAGTAACTTGGATTAACACAGGATAGTATTTATCCCGAAAAAATGTTTCTATGGGATGCCATGGGATGATTTTCTATTTTCCACGGGATCAAAAATTTACGCGGGTGCAACCGCGGGCCGCAGCTAGTAGATTATATTGTTTATAGTCTAACTATCTAGAAAAATATCTGTGTTGTATTGCATGATTGTTAAGCAGGTGCGTTACCCTCCTTTCCCACTTCCCTCCAAAGGCCACCGGCTACTTACAAACCGCACGACGCCCTACAGCATAGCTGTTACTTAACTACGTATCATGTGAGAGAGCACCTTCTCGGTTATGCTCTCCTAATTCCTCTGCTATGCAGCATGGCACTACCTCACATTAATTCGTAATACTGAATCTGACAGCTCTATATAATACGAATAATATCATATTACTAAACAAACTTTATTTATGTTATTGATCTTCGGGGGAATTCTCATACGGTACTAGGGTAACATAAATTACATACTGGTTACAAATACTATAAAAACATAAATATTCCGAGGAGACGTCAGTTTGTTACGACTGCACTGGAGAGAAGAACCAGCGCTCCGAGGCACGAGGGTGTACGCCAACATCCAACCTCCGGACTGTTGTTGGAACTTATCGGTTTTTTCGACCCAGGAATCGAACCCGGGACCTTTTTGTGCAGGCTGTCAATGTGAACCGCTCTACATGTGTCATTGTCACTTCTCGCCGGGGCGTGACGTGTCGCATCACTGAGCTCCGGTGGGAGCGCGTGTACCGCACCGGTATTGTGTGTTGTTAATTACATCACATACACGAGGGTAATTACAGTATCTGCCGGGGGATCGGCCGTCTTGGGGATTGTGCAAGTGTCACAAACATCGTCATTACCTTGCAGCCGGAGGTACCTCTCGCTTACACGATACCGGCGTAGAGTGACGTGCGCTTTGTGCGGTGAAGTTGGAACAAGGAGGACAACGCATTTGCGGATGTCTATGGGTGTTGGTAGTCATTAAGGATCACCAATTCGGATCCACAAGGGAAACACTCTTAAAGTCAGTAGGTAAGCAGAAGTGGTAATAGGCAGGCCACCGATAACCGCTGGGGAAGAAACGTTCTCGAGTGGGGGCCCTGTTGGTTGGACGGCCCCCATCCCGATGGTCTGACTTGGTTAAGGGATCCTGTTGCCTGTTGATCCGGGACCCTCACCCGCAGGGGTTCAGTCGGTGTTGCATCCCCAAATGTCCAGTCTGGCCTAGGTCTAGGAGCCCCCGGCCCCCATGTAGGTATCATTATCTTTACGTGGCAGGGAGATGTTGGAAGCAAATGGCTCAAAGACTGTGACTAATGACGTTTTATGGGGGAGATTTTTTTTTAATGATATATGAGGGCAAACGAGCAGCCGACCATTTTCATGACTACCGACGCCCACAAACATCCGCATAGAGGCTATACAGATGCGCTGCCCTCTTTTCTCCTCCCTCCTCCATGGGCCACCGGCTACTTACACACCGCACGAAACGCGACAGCACAGCTGTCACTTTACGCCAGTCTCGAGTAAGCGAGAGGTACCTCCCCGGTCGTGCCGGCCCAATTCGACTGCATGCAAGCATGCAGTGCGGCACTACCTCTTACCAAAAACTTATGTCCAGCAATGGACATCGTCCGGTTGATAATAACAAAGTTCAAATACACGGGTTTAATAGCATTTTGTGAAAAACTTACCCTAAACGCTGATATTAATGTAATGTGAGACGTCAGCCCTTTTTTAAGCGTTCTTTGAAGGTCTACCTTTGTTCAGCAGTGAATATAGAAATGTTGATAGCGTAGGCTTTTCGAAATGTGTATGTGGCGGCTTTTAGTATTTTATCTTTAGTGCCTAAAGTGCTTAGACGTCTAAAGTGATTCAGGTTATATCTAGCTAGTAAGTAGGTTAAATTTAGTCTAGGTTTTAACTACTTTCCGTCAATCTCATACAACGGTACCAGGCTAATATGAGTTATGGACAATATACAAATAAAACAACACAAATGGGATTTCTTTCCTTTTTTTTTGTTGACGCTGGGTGCATTTACGTATGAAACCTAGGAACCCGGGTGGCCCCTAGACAAATCTCGGACTTAACACTTGGGAGTGCAATACCGACTAAACCCCCTACGGATGCCTTCAACCGCTACAATTGGAAGGTCTGGATCAACAGGCAACAGGATCCCTCCAGCGACAGACTGGCCTCGGTGAAAAGGCCAATCTTTTCCTCCTTGGGGACTGTCTGACTGCCTCTGAACAGTCCCTACTACAACGTTGGAACCGTGCGAATGGGGTCAGGTTCCCATCCTGACTCCTGGCCCTAGTACCATCTAGTACTCCAGAGGAGCACGTCACTGATGTGCCGCCACTCGTCCCATCTACTGACTCAGAGGGACGGGTGGTGGAGGACCTGTCAGTTGAGCATCTCCTAGTCTGACCTCTCCATCCATGCCTGTCCGGTATAGACTTGGGAAGCACAGAAGCACAGATGCACCAGGCCCCCACCATGGTAAGGTGCAGCATCTTCGGGGGGAATTCTCATACGGTACTAGGCTAACATAAATTACATACTGTATACAAATATGTACTATAAAAACATAAATGGTAATTCGGAACAGAGCGCTTAATGAATTTGTTATTTTTCACGTTAAAATTGCGTTAAAATGTCCACGGCGTTAAACGAGCGAGTTTAATTGAGATAAAACATTGTCCGAATATGTTTGGCTTATTAATTTATCATTTACGTAAGTTAATCGAGAGGGCATTTTGTGTCTGTGTTTTTTACGCTGCGTATATTTGTGTATCTGTTGTAAAATCGAGATAAATAATGAGGGCGCCAGAAACAATGTTGTTTTGCGCAATCGAGTAATGATCTTAAATTAATTTTTGGTTATTAATTGCTTATACATATTTACTGCGTAATGTATGTGGTAATGTGTTTTCGAGTGAGACGATCGGCTAGTTTCGGCTAGCGTTCGAATGTCTACTAAAGATGTTGAGAATGACATTATAGTATGAGGGTGTAGACATTAAGCATGCAGCCGATGCTTTTTAGGGTTCCGTGCCCAAAGGGTAAAAACGGGACCCTATTATTAAGGCTCCGATGTCCGTCCGTCCGTCCCTTCGTCTGTCACCAGGCTGTATCTCATGAACTATGATAGATAGACAGTTGAAATTTTCACAGATGGTGTATTTCTGTTGCCGCTATAACAACAAATACTAAAAAATTAAATAATATGAATATTTAAGGGGGCCCCCATACAACAAACGTGATTTTTGCTCCCATACAAAAGATAAGCTCCCGTTTTCGTAGATAATGGTACGGAACCCTTCGTGCGCGAGTCCGACTCGCACTTGGCCGGTTTTTAATAAAGCCCGTAGAATCTGCAGCGTGTGTGGCAGGATATGTTGCTGTACTCCCTTCCTAGTCTTCGATGGATGCTTCTTTTATAGAATAAGGAGACCAGCGAGTCGCACCTTTTTGATAATCACTGACGTACATCATCCCATTTCAATCACACCCCTGGTGTTGCGTATGTCTGTGGGCGTCCGCGATCCCCTACCATCACGTAGCTTCTTGCTTCTTTGCCCCCTATGTTGTATAAGAATGTTAAAAAAAATCCAGACAATTGTTTATGAGGATAACAAAATGAAAGTGAGACAGCAAGTGGTGTATTTAATAGACGTAACTGAAGTTAAACGCGCAAAAGTATTAACCTGTTTTTACAATCGGTTAAAAATCAATCCGCCTTCGTGATGAAGTCGTATGTGACAGGCGCATTGATATAAAAACGCATCTGATGCACACGCAACTTTTTGTTTTACTATCGTATGGTCCAAGTGACGACATGACGCGTGTTTATCATCATCAAATGCCGAAATACCTTCACTATTGAGCTAATATTAGAGGCTGTATCTGTAAATCAAAATAAAATGAGTATATCGCTTTTGAAAGACTCGAAACCTCTTTTTTTTTTTATGGTATAGGGGGGCAAACGAGCATTCGGAGACATTTTCATGACTACCGATGCCCATAGACATCCGCATAGAGACTATACAGATGCGCTGCCCTCCTTTCTCGTCCCACCGCAATGGGCCACCGGCTACTTACACGCCGCACGAAACGCGACAGCACAGCTGTCACTTTACGCCGGTCTTACGTAAGCGAGAGGTACCTCCCCGGTCGTGCCGGCCCAATTCGGCTGCATGCAAGCTTGCAGTGTGGCACTACCTCTTACTAAAACCTCTTCTCTATCTCGCCAAAGCAACGTTTCGATTGACGTGTGTGAAGTTGACAATGCCTGTCCTCTCGTGATGATCTTATACTAGACAGGACTAGTAGATTGTTAACCTAGGGAGCAAAACACTATTTTTCAAGCGAGAGTGTTTTTTGAATCCAGAGCAGAGCGAAGGATGCTAGAGTAGAATCCCGCGCATAGCGAGGGATTCTAAAGTAAAATCCTGAGCACAGCGAGGGATTCAAAGTACTCGAGCTTCAAAAATAGTGTTGCTCCCGAGGTGAACACTCTACTTTTCATCGCCCTCTATGAGAAAATGAGTACTGCAACTAATCATTTTTATAACATTGTTTGCGTCCGATACAATACCTACTCTCTGGTGTTAATTTATATTCATATTCACTACTTGACTGAGATGTACTCATTTTCAATTAATAAGTAAAATTACAAGTTTAAATAATTTATTAAGAAGCGCCAAAAAAATTTTCCGCGTTTTTTTTTTAATTTCGCCAACGAAGACATATTATTTTGCCATAAAGCCAGCGATTTGTTCATGCAATGTTCGAAATGGTGTGGCTACACGAGTGTTATGGCCTCATGACATCAAGGTCACCTTGACGTCATGACTCCATGACAACCGTGTGGCTGGATAGTAATTAATTTCTTATCTGGTCATTGGGGCTTTGACACACGATTTTATCCACGTTCCAAATTCAAATCACTTTCCATCTCTAGGGATCAAAGAGCTATTTTGCTCCCTGTTTACAAGGATCAAACTGCCTCTTTTCGAATAGATGCGACAAAGCTAAACTGTAACCGTTTGATTCATGTAAATAAAGAAATATATAAAACTAAACCCCACTCATTATAGCTCATAGAGCTCTTCTAGCTCATGACCCGTGTCGGCCACTTTTTAGCTACCGCGCGTGAGCTGCTCCCCTCCGTTAGAGGTTGGGAGAGGAGGACACCCGCTGTCCTCGGCCAAGATAATAATAGTATAACCTATTAAATCACAATAGTCCGGTTTGCCTTCTCCCAGTAGCTGGGAAAGAAGGGGGGGGGGGGTCTGCCCCCCCATCGACCACAAATACAGAGGCTTGAGCTCCCCAGTGTGCTCGCCTCTCATGTCGATGAAGCTGCACTGACCTTCTGTCTTAGCATAGTTCTACCTAAAAAAAAAAAAGAATAAAACTAAAAGTAAACTATACTCTCTAACGAGGCAGCGGTTAGGGAACTTACGTCATAATGAGTTGTTGTTGTTGTTACGGGGGCGATTCCGAGAAATAAATGTTTCTTACTATGAATGTATTGCTTGACAACAGATGAGACTTGCCGCTTTCTAATTTTGAGGGACACAACTTACTTTTAGTACCTACAATTTCCATAAATTATGACCGTACGGGACCACACATACATAATATAAATAAAATTATTTCCACACACTATATTTACACTAATACACTAATATTTTAACATTATTCTTATATTTTGTAATTTTAGTTATTATTTTCGGGATACAAAGTATTTTCAATTTATATTTAATTGTAATATTATTGAGCGAGACAACATTTGCTCCAAAACCGTTCTGACGTTTTACTTTTTCGCGTTTACAGTATTAATAGTAAGAGGTAACGACATGGCACTTAAAAACCACAAACAAGCATTGCTGCATAATTGGGCCGGTACCATCGGGGAGGTACCTCTGGCTCACACAATACCGCCGTGAAGTGATAGTTATACTGGAAACAACTGCGTAGAAATTGTGCGGATGTCTTTGTTCATCGCTATGCTTTGAGAGACCCCGATTGCTCATTTGCTATGCTATACTATAAAATACATTACATTTACAGATTTTATGATAATGAGTGATATTCGCATAAGTCAACGATATTGAAATGTTTTCTCTCATGGAACACGCTACATCCCGTGACGTGACACACCCGAAGCAAGGATAATTTACGATTCGCACCGCACAAGTGCACGCTTTCACCGAGTCGTCTCTCCGATTGAAGTGAGAAGCTCCCCCGGTAATGTACTAACAGATTTCATACGTGACAAAGCCCGTACATAATATATGGAATGTGCTTCGGATAAGCTAAATAATATGGATAGACAGATGATATTTCGTAGTTTAGTTGCTCAAAACATGGAATATTGTACTCTAGAAGTATGTACAATAAAGACGGATTGAACCAAAAACTAATATTTTTCAAATTCTAATAGGAACAGTCCGGAGTGAAGAAAGTAGTAAGGGATCCCTGCGCCTGAGATGACACGTATTGACGTCGAACCTAAGCCGATATCCTGCGGTCATGTCGAATTGTCGTTCCATCCGAATAGGAGAATTAGGCAGTAGAGGATGGAATTATATCTATACACACATTTGTACAATATAATACGTTCTGCGCAGAATGCATAAGTTATCCTTGCTTTTCTCTACATACACATAGTACCCAAAGTTCGGCCGAAGCCGAAAGAGAACATTGTAATTGTTCAGAATTTTATAACACTGTCATTGTTTTATAAACTCTTGATACCGTTATCGTAAGAAGATCGGATGTAGAAGATCAATATTATTTTAAATAAGATGAAGCCGTCTGTCTGTCAGTGTAACGTAAAAAGTGAATGTAATAAAGAGTTCATTGCATTCACTTACATTGACGCGCACTCTTGGGGTGTTACATGACGTGACAAAATGATGGTTAAATTGTCATGTTTTGTGCGGTTTATATCCGATGGCCCTTTCAGGGACGGGGTGAGAGGCAAGGCATATTTATTATTAATGAGCCGTACTAACTTAACAAAATTAGTTTTAAGGGCGACATCACGACCAGTAGAGTCAAAAAAGATATCGTTGGTCGAAGAAGGTTCAGTTAAAAACTATAATATACGAGTAACCCTCCGGAGTAGAAGCCTCAAGGGCCTCTTAAAGGAGGAGGAGGAGAGAGTTGGAGATTGACAATGCGTTCCTGTTGCTCCAATGGCAGGGGAGTAGGAGCACCTCTAGGGTTAAGTGACTATGGGCGCTGATTTATCTACATTCTCCCGAATGTGACATTAGGGAAGGAGAAAAAAAAAGCTACAGATATCTTCTTCGTCTGTATGCATAGCTATCGATAAATACACAAAACACTCTAAAATAAACAGAATTATGACTGGAACACTATTTAATCAAACTTAAATTTGGACTATTTGAAGTGGCTTAGAAACGTAATGTGGTCGCGTTAAAAATAGCCGCCATCTTAATCCAACCCGTGTAGACATTCCCGCCAAATTTATTGTGCCGAAGGGGTTACGATGGGATTTTGTGATTAACAAACATTAAATTCCATTTATTTTGGTTCGTGATGAGATTCAAGGCATTTAATGGAAACGTCTGTGGCATTTGACTAGTTCGTAAGGTCGTTTATTGCTAGTGCCCTGCGGTTTCACCCGCGAAGCCTCGCCCCGGTGGTCGTAGGGTGATGCTGCATAGCGTATAATCATCCGTGGTAAATTGACTGTTTAACAGTGGAAGATTTTTTCAAATCGGATTAGTAGTTCCTGAAAAAAATGCGTTCAACCAAACATGTTTCCATCGACATTTGAAATATTAGTTGTATATCTAACTGTGAAATTAATCTACAATTGTGAATACCCATAGCCAAATTGCCTAGATGCAGGCGATATTGTGTCTTTGCTGTCGTGTATTGTGCAACCAGTAAAACAAACTATATTTAATAGTAGCACTTTAGTATACCTACTAATGTTAAGAAAACCTTCCTACAAAACGGTATAATAAGCATGTCAAAGAAGTATAAATTGACAGATGATAGACATGACATCTGTCGACCTCGTCCTCCCGTTACCGTAGCTGCTGTAAATCATCCGAAACGTCGTGCTTGATAGAGTGAATAAGTAAATCGCGATAAAATCTTTGCCGTGCCGCACTTTCTTTTCCGTCAAGTATCTGGACGCGACGGTTCCAAAGAAGTTTAATATCAAAGCTACTAAACGGAACAAGTCGAAATTTAAACGTTTGAATTTCGAACACTTGTTCCGTTCACGCATACACATTATGGCAAAGGGAAAACTCGTTGTGTTAAATTAATTACCGGCACACAAACTAAATCGAGCAATATTTGCAATGTAGAACGGTTTGACTTTCGCCACCGTGTCCATACAATTCGCTCCCGTATCAACTTTCCTTTGCATAAAATGTAAAATCCCT
>LUGF01049342.1:65318-83832 GCA_001625245.1 Calycopis cecrops
GGAGAAAGGAGGACAGTGCATCTGTATAGCCTCTGTGTGGATGTCTATGGGCGTTGGTAGTTGTGATAATGGCTTCGACTGCTCGTTTGCTTCCCTATACCATAAAAAAAAAGAGAACAGAGAGTCTCATATCACACTACTTACACACTTGCCTAGCTGCCTCCACATTTATATAGGTAAACAAAATCGTTAAATTTTGTAGAAATATACGAGAACAACTGTACTCTGTACCAAAGTAATCCCACATAGTTGTAGCAATCAATACATTTAATGCTCTCGTCAAATATGAATAATATATTATGATAATATCAATATAACAATTCCCGTTTCGGCAACGGCGGTCGTGATAGATCAGCCTTGCGTCAGGTGGACAGTAATGTGGGCAATTTATCGAGTTGGATAATCGATACATCGATACGTATCGAATACCAATCGGCCGGTATAATAGGGACGTAATGCGGGTATCGATGTTATAAATTGTGTGGTAATGTTCGTGCGTTTATGGTAATGCGTGGTTGGGATACGTGGACGGTTTAGTTGGTAATTTAGTGCTTCTAGTTCTGTGGCTGGGTTTTTGGGGAAATAGTGTTGTGGCGTGTTGCGGTGATCGGGGCTGGGGTTCGTTTAGTGAATAGTTGGGAATAGCCGTGACATAGAATAGAGCATGACAGAAGGTCGGCGTTTCTTATTTAGGATCAGACGTTTGTTCGTAAAAGGTAGTGCACTGCTCAATTGAGTCAGAAAGAGGTAGTGCCACACTGCATGCTTGCATGCAGTCGAATTGGGCCGGCACGACCGGGGAGGTACCTCTCGCTTACACGAGACCGGCGTAAAGTGACAGCTGTGCTGTCGCGTTTCGTGCGGTGTGTAAGTAGCCGGTGGCCCATGGAGGTGGGAGGAGAAAAGAGGGCAGCGCATCTGTATAGCCTCTATGTTTGTGAGCATCGGTAGTCATGAAAATGCCTCCGGCTGCTCGTTTGCCCTCCTATATCATAAAGAAAAAAAAAGGTCTGGGGAGGTTCTTCTAGCGCGATAGTACATCGGTACATAGGAGCTAGACTCTAGCTCCTATATACCGCCGTACTATTGCGTTTCTTGGGGCTTGTGATCTATTGGAAGGGAGGACAGAAAACGGGCAACATAAATTATACCTATCTATCTGCATCGATCGGGATCGGGGATCGAAGTAAAACTGCCCCGCAGTTTGACTTCGATCCCGTGGATCCTGCATCCCAAAGGAACATTTTTTCGGGATAAAAACTATTCTGTGTTAATCCAAGTTACTCACTATTTGTGTGCCAAATGTGTGTGTGTAAATCGGTTCAGCAATTTTTGCGTAAAAGAGTAACAAACTAACAAACATACAAACTTTCGAATATTATTATAAACGATTCCTCTTTTCTGTCCCTTAAACTACAGAAAATCGAAACACAATAGGAAGCAAGAACACAGGAAGTTTGATGCGTCAGACGTACTGTCATAATAAATTTTCGGGGTGAATCCATCGCATCCATCGAAATATACACCTGAAGATGAAAATTGAGTCGTCTCACACAGATCGTTAATCATATTTCGATACGTGGTGACGTGACACCACTCATGCACACCGACGCATACGTACACTTGTGTGCGTTTGTGTGTGCGTGTTTCATTCGTGTCAACATGTGTGCGTGTACAATAAGCTATCGTCCACAGAAACCACGATGTGGTCGGAAGACCAGTTTTGAGTTTTTATGCGATATGTGTATCAGGTGTGATACAGGTGGCCGATATTGATATACTGTGTATTTAAGTAACATTGTAACATTGTATCTTTGGGCTCTATGACCAGGTCTTCTGTTTCGCGGTTTTTCAAAGAGCCCAATATTCTTGGTGAAGTCAAGGCCCATCGACTTCGCTGGCTTAGTCATATCAAGAGAATGGAGGAGGATCGTGGCGTGAAGAGAGCGTATCTGGGACCACCAACAGGAAGAAGACCAGTGGGGCATCCCAGATATCGCTGGGTAGATCGAGTGGTGCAAGACCTGCGCGAACTCTCAGTTGACGATAGCTGGCGGGAAATCGCGCAGGATAGAGGAAAGTGGCGCACTCTCTTGTCGGTGTCAAGACTCACTTCGGGTCACTGAGCCAGCGGAGTAAGTAAGTAAGTACTTTGTATGCAACTGCAACATTTTTACATGTGAGAACGTAAGCTGTATGACAGATAAATTAATTCTAGGTGACATGATACAGTACTCAGGAGTACAGGAAACCAAAAAATAAAAAAAAAAACTTTATGTCGTCTACAACACCAAACCCTCCTAAAATTGTTACTCACAAATACTTCTATGAAGATCGCATCAAAATACGCTCAGCCAGATGCGAGGTAATCTTGAAAAATGTACGTATTATATACAAACATTGTATAGATCAAACTGTGAATCTTTTCTTTTCGGCTAAAAATAGAGCAATAGGGTAAAACCATTTTGCGTATATTTCATCGATACAAGGATATCGATTACATATAACAGTTCGCTTTTATAGCCGTGAGATATCTGGTAAAGACGTATGTTATCAAGAAAAAGGGACCTTCCTATTTCCAAACTCATTCAATAACACCCAACGGTACAGCAAAATAATTGTTGGCACGAAACGAAAGTGTCACGGGCCTTTTCCCCGGCCCCGAAACAAAAAGGTGAAGTTCACACGTGCCCCGGATCGCCCACATTCCCCAGGGAGCACGGGAGCCCGGAGCGGGGATCAAAGCCGCCGTGATTTACAGGCCCAGCCGGAACTGCTTAGCCGATGAAAGAAGCGCGGACGTGAGTGCGTTTACTGGGTTTGACTCTTCCCGTTACGACATTGATTTATCTGTCCGGTGCGCCTGTTTTAGACGTGTTGATGACCCGGTTATAATTTTTTTAAGTAGTATACGGGGCAAAAGACAAGTAGGAGCTATTTTCGTGACTACCGAAGACCATAGAGTTTATACATATAATTTTTTTTGCATCCAACCTCTATGTGAGGGGTGCCATTAACCAGGGCTCCAGAAATGACATTAAGGTTACTAAAACCATTTTTCGTCAAAATCAATTGTTTAAAAGATCCAATGTGGAAAAATAAGTGTGTTCCCACTCTTACTTTTAATTTAAGAGAATAAGAAATCAAAAACAATATATATATGCTGTAGATCTCAATGAAAACATGTATCTAAAATTGATTGGAGCGAGATATTATTATTATTTTTTAAGAAATAATTTCAAAAAGCGCAAATACAACTTTGTCGTTCATACAAAGGCTATTAAAAACCAAGTTATTTTATATTCAGGTAAAAAATGTCGCAGAGACACATATACTGAGAGTTCGTTTTATTTATTTTTGGCCGGTTTTTTTTTCGTTGACGCAGGCCTTTACGTTAGCTATTTAGGTGGCCAGGTGACTCATGGGTTGAGGGTGCCTTTAGCCACTTTTACAAACCAAGTTATTTTAAATTCTGGTAAAAAAAATTGCAGACACCTATTACCTTTCGTTGGTACGGAACCCTGGGTGTGCGAGTTCGACTCGCACTTGGCCGGTTTTTAAATAACATGGGGGCATATTCTAAAAAAGTTTAATATTGCCAATTTTGTTTTGGCGAATTAGATTATAGTAAACAACAATATTTAAAGTAGCATAAAAAAGAAAGTAATTGAAATGCAAGCGCAAACTTAATAATCTGTGGAGCAAGGCGTCCAAAGAGCGTTTTATTAATTGTGATAACCCCCCCCACTGAACACTACTCTCTCGGCCCTTTATTAAGTAATGAGCCCTTCATACCGATGGAGATAACGTTCGTTAAAGCCTATTCAGACGATAAGGTCGCGCGGATCAACACTTGCATAATCATGCTTTTTTGTTGCACTTTGTGAGTGCGTTGCACCTTAACGGGCGGGGCTTGTGGTGGTATGGCTCAACGGGGGAAATCACGTGAAGGGCTGTGCCTTGTGCTATAGTGGTGAGACAGTTTCACAAATCGGGAGGTATCTGGTTCGAGTACAGGGTCGGGTCGAAAAAGGCTTTTTTTGGATTTTCGATAAGTCTCTAGTTCGAGAGATAGATGAGCAACCCGTGTGCCTCTGAGAGCATTGAGCTGTTATTCCTGTGACTGACTTCTCCGCGTTAAAGTTGGAATTGTGGAATGAGGGAATGTAGAGTGTACTTTTTTTTTTTTTATGGTATAGGAGGGCAAACGAGCAGTCGGAGCCATTTTCATGATTTTCATGATTCTATACAGATGCGCTGCCCTCCTTTCTCCTTCCACCTTCATGGGCCACCGGCTACTTACACACCGCACGAAACGCGACAGCACAGCTGGCACTTTACGCCGGTCTCGTGTAAGCGAGAGGTACCTCCCCGGTCGTGCCGACCCAATTCGACTGCATGCAAGCATGCAGTGTGGCACTACCTCATACCAAAACGTACGTACTTATATCACAATAACTAATATATCATGATAAATAGTGTCTATAGAGATGGCTGCCGAAATTCGGCTACGAGGACTAGTTAGTGATTAACACCATGAAACTAACAGCCTTTAGCTTTATCATCACCATCATCAGCTGGAGAACGTCCACGTCTGGACATGGCCTTTATAATATTCTGCAAAAAAAAAGAAATTTGATGTCTTCAATTTCTCGGAATGACGTCGGTATTTCGGCACTTTTCGTGCGCATAAATCATGTGACAGGCCGGCAGCGTTTAACATGAAGTATGGAGCTTCACCCTCATGGTGATCGCTGACGCATCAAAAAAGGTGTTGGGAACAATCAATAATCGCGCCAGTTACTTTGACCTTTCGTTCCCCCGTCGAGCGCGTCGCAAATACCAATATCCGGAGTTGTTTAACAACGCCGGGGATCAGGATAAACTGGTCTTAAATAGGGTTGCCAGCATTTCCAAAATTAAGTAAGTAGTTTTTAGGAAACATGAGAGTTTAAATATGTAGGGTAAATAGGGCAAACGAAGGGAAGTGTCGGGGGGGAGATAGCGATTCTGATTACTCGTATGTCTGCCTATGATACCAATATAAAAACAATTTATAAACAAAATATTAGAAGAAAAATTTGAAAGAAATTCTATTATAAATGTGAATGTCGGTTTGCATGCTACGCTTGCATGCATCATGAAATTTTGTACACTTATGAGTATTAAAAAGGACACAGCATACTTTTTATGAAAAAAAAATTTGAACGCAATCGAAGTCGCGGGTAAAAGCTAATAAATAAATCAAAAGTGACGCGCGAATTTTATATGACCTTATTATAGTTTTAAGTGTTAGGTACACCCAGGGCGCCGCTGAGTACTATCCAGGGCATCCCAGGAGTACAAACACCAAGACATTTTCGGATAAATGAGGACGTTTGGCTACCCTAGCCTAGCTCAAGCACCTCGCACGTCCTTAAATATAATAGGGTCAATAACATAAATTTTTGGCGGCAACCTTCTATATTGGATTCGGCACCGGCGAGCCATTGAGTCGGATTCAATGAACGGGGACGGAGTTCTTTAGGGACCTTTTAACAAACGCACCGACTCAATTATGTTACTATATTTATATCTTCTCCTTTTTGGCCTTACTATAAAATAGTTTCTAGAGTTTGTGTGGTTCGGCTTTTTTTATTGGAGCGTTTCTTGTGAAATTAGTATCATAAATAATCACATCGCTATATTATCCGGCTCGAAGGACTAAAAATAGACCAAAAATGGAAGGTAGTAGTGACTTTCTCACTTAACACCGACTTAGGACGAAAGAGACCATTGGATCTAATGGGCGTAAATCCTGCTTAAACGGATATTTATGGGCAAGATGTTTATTAAACCCTATGAAAAAAAATTCATGTAATTATATTATAATATGAAGTTGGGAGGTCTGAAAAAGTGTCGGTGTAAAAATAAGAGTGGGCATGCTCCGTTGGTACGGTGGTGAATTTATGGCTTATGGAAGATAAACAAAACAGGTAATATGCAATCTGAAAGCAAGTAGATACAGGGGAGGACCCAGACTGATGTACCTTCATCAGATTGATTGAGTAGGTAAAGGATATTCGAAGGAGTTAAGAGATTTTTTATGAAATGAGTAGGTAAAGGATTTGGAAGAAGACAAGAGGGTAGGAATTGTGATACGTGGTTATCTCTTCCTCGGTCACTATAACAAACATCTTTTCACTATAGGTGTCACAGACAGCCCTCTGTGCAGAGCGTGCGTAGAGGCGGAGGAAACTGCTGCTCATGTGCTTATGGAATGCACAGGAGTGGCAGCACAACGAGAATCCTACTTAGGACACCCTGAAACGCTCCAGATGGCATGCGCCAATGGCAAGAAACTGCTGGCCTTCCTGAAGGAGCTGAACTGGGAATGACGCATGCAGGAAGACATAAGGCCCACCCATACGCAAAATAGGCGCAACAGCGTCGAGTTGCGGAAACGGCCCGGGCGACAAGTAACAAGTAACAAGTATCTCTTCCTACCTTTAGGGAACGGCCATGAATGTGTTGTTCTTGTTAATTGTAAAGAAATCTACTTTTAAGGGGCACAGCACACACGAGACTTTTTGACGCGGCGACCGGCGATTTAGATGCTTTTTTGAAGCTGAATGTAGCGACTAGACGCGACAAGCGCACACTTCAGGACGCCAGACGCGACGATGTCGCTAATGTATGTCATTTAACGTCTAAATGCAGTCGCGAGATCGCGATACTGTCGCTCGACTCTACTGCGACCAGTCGCAGAGAGTCGCTAAATCGTGCGACTACATCAATGCAGTCGCAAAGTCGTTGCTTGCCGCGTCTAAAAGTCTCGTGTGTGGTATCACCCTAATAGACCTTACAACCACACCAACCATCTGTAATACACTTTTCTATAAGCCTTTATACCGGGGCGCGAGTTTCACCGCGTATTGCAAACATATTCGCCATTAACTAATTTATTATCGGCCGCACTACACATTATATCACTTAAACCCGCGGTATCATCAAGTTGCCGTACAAGGAGCTCGATTTTTCTCCCGCGAGAAAGTTTTTGTGTTTGCCTCGGACGTAAGCTGGCTTTTAAGTATTTGCATTTCTTAGCTGTAGTTTTTTTTTTATTTTTTACCTGTAAATCCTCTGCGAGGGTGTTTTAGACAAAATGGAGATTACGTTTTAGATGCGCTTTTGTTTATAATATTTGTAGCGTTGTAAAGGAGTGATGATAATACGAATTTGTAGTGAATGTTTGTAAATCTATTGGTCTGCTAATATAAACAAGTCATGTCCCGAATAGACTAAACACAGACTTTTTATTATAACACAACGCGTAGTTGCTCGAAATACACTGTTTCGTTTAAGGGCGCTATCGGTAAAAAGTGCCGAAATTGAGTTTTTTTAAGGCAAATTACTCGTAAATGGAAATAATCTATTGAAGATCAACTTTGGTTCCACATAGCACAAATATTTTTTATTGACTTAAACAATAAAAATATTTGTGAGCTTATAAAGACTTACATGGCGTAATTCAATAGTAACTTTGAAATTTAATTAAATAAAATTTAACATAGTAATGTTTATTTTTTTTGGTGATTTTATTAATCGAATATCGTGTTAATAAATGAGTAAATTTCTGAAGTTGTTCCACATTTATTATCATGAGAAAAATGATGTTTTATTTTGGCAAAATTTAAGTTACAAAAATATTTTTTTTGCCGAGTTTAATGAAATCAATTTACTTTTCTATTCTATAAAAAACCTATAGCAGTATATTTCCTAATAGTAGGTATTTTTTCGGTATCCACAATCCACTGCTTATATTCGTAATTTCATTTCGAAAATCAGTCTTTTCGAAAACATGAGTTCCAAATATACCTTTTTCTTCGTAAATAATAATAATTTTCAATTTATAAACTTTACAGATCCTATAAAAATATTTGTGCTATGCGGAACCAAAGTTCATCTTTAATAGATTATTTCCATTTACGAGTAATTTGCCTTCAAAATACTCAATTTCGGCACTTTTTACCGCCCTTAAGATGAGACATAATTTATTTATTTTATTTATTATCACTTAATTATGCAAAAGCTGTGCTCCTTAAGTCCTGCTTTTTCTATCTTTTAAAAGAATCTGGAAGAATGATGTTTAAGCATTAAAAGATTATATTTCATAGAGGCAGGTACAAGTAAATCTTATATCTAGTGTCATAGCGTTCGTATTAAAACCCTTGCAAACGGCTTGAACGATTTTGATGACATTCTATCTCTATATTTGATAGGTTTAAGAATAAGTCGTAAGGGATACTTGAACGTCTTATCCCGGCAGATTGAATCAGAACTTACGATGAAACAAAACTAGTATGAATCTAAAAGCATCAATGGTCTAATTGAAGCGAGTGCTCACCACTTGATCTAGCTCTCGCATCACTTTGTGCCCACACTCACTCACTCACTCGCTCACGGCGGGCCGCGATCGCTAATTAACACCCTACACGAGCGACGAGATGGTTGTTGAGGGATTGATCACGGTAAACCAATCGACGCTTTGTCAATTCGCTTTGAAAGGTGAGTGTGTGTGTGATTGATATGGGTGTGGTGGAATCTTTGTGAGTCGCTTTTGTCATAGATTTGTTCTCAAGTGAGATTAGTATACGTCAATAGGCTTTTTGGAATATTCATCCATGGGTCAAAATCAAAATCAAAATATTTTTATTCAAAATAGAATTCAAAAAATTGCTTTTTGAACGTCAAAAATTGCATCTACCACCGGTTCAACCCTAGCCCTGTCCTGAGAAGAACCGGCGAAACAAACTCAGCTAGCTAGTCAGCTCAGGTAACGGATATATTCAGCGCCATTTGAATCGGCGGAGAAACAAGCTAATTCTAAATAGCATCCTGCAATGTGAAGTTGATCCTGTATCTGTTAATGATGATGGGTGAACACGAGTAGATTTTTTTAATACTATTAGGGTCAAACGAGAAAACGTAGCCATTTTCATGACTGCCGCGAGACATCCGTATAGAGGTAATACAGATGCGTTGCCCATTCTTCCTCTTCCTCCCTCCATGGGCCACATGGTTACTTACTGTCGCTTCACTCTCGTCTCGTGTAAGCGAGAGTACCTCCTCGGTCGTGACGGGCCAATTTGGTTCTACTGCAAGCATACAGTGTGACACTACCTCTTTCTAAACTTCGCTTGACTTCCCTCCGGTCGTAGCAGGTTGTCGTCTCGTCGGAAGAGGGAAGTAGGAGGAGGTTAGAGCGCCTTCATCATTCACATTAACCAATCTATATATATAAAATTCAAACGTGACATAGCCAGCTATCAACGCACAGCCCAAACCACTGGACGGATCAAGCTGAAATTTGGCATCCAGGTAGATGTTATGACGTAGGCATCCGCTAAGAAAGGATTTTTAGAAATTCAACCCCTAAGGGGGTGAAATAGGGTGTTGAAGTTTATATGGATTTCTTAGAAAATAAACGCGGGTGAAACCGCGGGGCACTGCTAGTTAATGATAATCTGCACTGTTTGTTGGTCTCTCTACAGAAACCGGCTTTAGTAGACCAAATTTAACCAGCAACACTATTATTATTATTTATGATATAACATGAACATATAAAAAGACAATAAATAAGAATTACGACGTAATTTATATTATCTCGACGAGAAATCACAAAAAAGACGTGAATATTCGCAAATAAAGTAACGAAACTCGACTTAACAGTAATTATGTTTTATGTAATAAATAAGCAATTTACTGGCGGGCTCTGGCGGGAGATACTTGAGGCGATATTAATTATAATTTATGTTATTTGCGTTTTGTGTATACTACTCGCTGTTCTGATCGCTACTAGAAAGAAAAGTGGAAGAACAGGCTGTGCTTGAGGTTGGAAAGAAAGAAAGTACTTATTTGCCAAGTCTTATGGTATAGGAAGGCAAACGAGCAGTCGGAGCCATTTTCATGACTACCGAGTCCCATAAACAGCCGCATCCTGCTCTCCTCTCTCCTCCCACCTCCACAGGCCACCGGCTACGTACACACAGCACGAAACGCGAGTCCCACACAAATTAAAAGTTATGGATTAAAATTTATAACACTGAATATAGAATAGGTGATCCTTGCAAATCGGTCTCAAGCATTTGCCATAATTGTTAGCGGTCCTCTTGCTTGAGCCGTTGAGGTTACTTCTTTGGTCACCAAACAGTGGATTAAAAAGGTTGATGAATAAGATAGTAAGGACAAAATTAATGTATCTATACTAATATTACAAAGAGAGGTTTGTCGTTTATACGTACCTATCGAATACGCTCTAAACCTACTGGACCGATTTAAACCATTCTTTCACAATTCACAAGTCACAACATAGACTATAATTTATTACGATTAGGAACATTTTATTTTTATCTAGTAAATAGTAGTAATATAAAAATATAAAATACATTTAATAAAAAATTAACACAAACATTCAATTCAAAGCGGAAATCAAACGCATTCATTAATTCAAACGAACAAAGCGGGTTCATCATTTAAAATGCCTTTGAACCTCCTATGAGTCGATTGCATTAATAAGTTATAATCGATATAGGAGCAGCACCTCAGACCCACTGGGGCTCTATTTGTCATGTCCCCTTTATGCCAGGGCGTCGACCCGAGAGGCGTTTCCATCATTTAACCGCCATATTGAGATTCGAAATTCAAATCTTGTATACTTTTTTTTCTGTCCGGCAAAGGTTTATTGTCGGACAGCATTATCACCAATTCTTTGTGATTTAGAAATATATGTATTGACCCCGGCGTACATTAGCAATAAATATTTATTATGTTTCCGACTTTTTGTGTAATATTTTTTTTATGTATTATTGGAGCCATATTGACCTCTGCTCTCTATTTTTCGTAAAGTAGGAACAAAAATGAATATTATCTTAATGCGTTGAAAGCTTGGTGTTTGCGAATATTGACACGTTGCAATGCAGCAGAATTAGGCCGGCACGACTGGGGAGGTACCTCTCGCTCACACTATAGCCGCATACAAACTGACAGCTATGGTGTCGCGCTTCGTGTGGTGTGTAAGTATCCGGTGGTCTGTGGGAGGAGAAGAAAAGACGGAAATGCATATCTGTATAGCATCTGTGCGGATCTCTACGGGCGTCGGTGGTCATGAAAATGGTTCGACTACTCGTTTGCCCCTCTACAAAAATAACTAACGAATCAAGACCGATGAGAAGCAAATAAGTGTATTGTAAGGTCCTTCGCTGTCCATTAATTATAGAGTCACGACTGACTGAGTAAATTCTACTCATCTATCTGTCAGTAATAATAAACGTAGTAGAAAATTTAGAAGCCACAGTCTTCAATAGGCGCTTCTAATACTAACTTATAATTGATTGATGTATCTATACGGTATCTATAAATAGCGAGTGATATGAACGGGACTGTTTATAAATACGTAGGTTCAATTATAAAGTTACAAGACAAAGAGCGAACTCTTACAAGTACTCTCTAGCGAGGAGGCCGCGCCCTCGGTTCGTTCAACTTTATATGTTCCTCTCTGTGATCCAAGTGTTTTTGGATCAAATTATATGAGCGAAAGTGATAAAAAAACCTAAAGGGGCATTGGTAGGTCTCTTCCTTATTCCACACGCCATTAAATTGAGCCGGCAAGACCGAAGAAGTACCGCCTCGAAGTGTTCATAGGAGGGGAAGGCTGTGCCATCTGCATAGAGAAGGCGGATGTTTGGGGGCGTTGGTAGTCATTAGAAGGCTGCGACTGCTCGTCTACTCCCCAAATAAAATGACGATGATATGCTCTTTCGATCACCAAGACCTAAGACTAGAAGGAGGAAGAAACCTAACGGACATGTTAGTACTTAGTGTTACATTACATTACATTACATTGTGATCATTATTTTGTTTTGATTTGATTTGATTTAATAAGTGCCATGCTGAATTGCTACCGAATTGGGCCGGCTTGTTCGGCAAGATACCTCCTGCTATATTATCGCGTTTTGTGCGGTTTGTGCGTATCCAGACAGAGGTATATTTGGTAAGAGGTAGTGCCGCACTGCATGCTTGCCTGCAGTCGAATTAGGCCGGCACGACTGGGGAGGTACCTCTCGCTTACACGAGACTGGCGTAAAGTGACAGCTGTGCTGTCGCGTTTCGTGCGGTGTGTAAGTAGCCGGTGGCCCATGGAGGTGGGATGAGAAAGGACGGCAGCGCATCTGTATAGCCTCTATGCGGATGTTTGTGGGCGTCGGTAGACATGAAAATGGCTCCGACTGTTCGTTTGACCTCCTATACCATAAAAAAAAAGAGGGGAAGGCAAAGCAAGGATACACTTATGAATGATCTCTATGCAGATGTTTGTGGACGTGGTTAATCACCAGGTGAGTCTGACTGCACGTTTTATACACAACGAAAATAAAACCCGAGGATACCGCACCTACCCTCAGTTCGTTCAACTTTATTTATTGCTCTGATCCAAGCCCTGGACCCTTCTGATGCGATCAAAAGGACTCGAGCGGGGACCAAATCTAGCGGACACGGGAGCCAACACGTTTGTAGTAGTCACGTATATGAGGCGCGGCCGGGAGTTTCTTGACTTTCCTTTTGATATTAGGGGGAAAACGAGCAGTTTGACTACCGACGCCTGTGGTCCATGTGGTCACATGTTTAAGAAGCGCGGACGTTAAAAGTCACGCCTTCTTTTTTTAGTATAACGAAACAAACAAGCAGTCGTGGCTGTTGACAACCCTAGACTTTCGTATACTTATTAGGCATACCCGTCCCTACTCCTCCCTGCCAATGGGCCACCAAAAGCTCACAACACCACCTCTGGATGTTGTCCTTATCAAATAGAATATAAGACGTCTATTGAAGATATTGTATATAATGAATAACTACTAATATTCCTTTGCCATGTAAATGCCACGAAATCGGAAATGTTTGATGTTTTTATCCCATTTTTCTGTCCCTCCAGGCACCTGTACCGCAGTTTTTGCGCTTTTCAAACATCAAAACCCCGCACCGTTTTCTTTTGTTCGTGCCAGTCCTGCGCGACTATTGATTTTCCGTTGGCATTATTCCAAATATTTCGTTTGCCTAACGATGGATTTCGATAAAACATAGACGAAACAATTAGCAAAGAATTCGCTTTCCGAGTACTCAGACGGAAAATATTAAGTTATTGGAAAAGAAAACGCGACTGCACAAAATTAATTGAAATAAATGACGTATAGCCGCTGTATTTATTTCTTTGCGTCAAAGTTAGAACTCTTAATTGAGTCGAGGAGCATTGACGAACTAAATAAATTCCGTGATAAAATACAGATATAACTGTTTATATCTTTAGATATAAACAGTTATGAATGTTTGTCTGTATGTTCTTTATAGAATCGTAAACTATACATTTGATCATGTGATGATCTGTAACAAAGTTGTTGTGTATAAGCCCACGCAGGTTTCTGAGTTGGTACGACCAATTTTCGATAGATGGAGCCACGCGTAGCAACGCACGCAGGGTACAGCTAGTAAATAAATAAAAGTTTATTTTTCAAAGGTCCGTTAGATAGAACAAATAACAATCAATGTTCATTAAAAGTAGACATTGCAAAATCACATGTTGTTTAGGCATTCTATGGGAGTTTATTCCATGAAAATGAAGGTTATTGAAGTAAAGGGCTCGTGGTAAAGTGAAACACTGATCGCGAAAATTTTCAAACAGTTCCTCATTATTTTTCATCTCGCGAGTCTTAAATATCGTTTCTTATGGAGTAACCTTTAAAAAGAATGCTAGAATGCAAGCTACCGAAAGATAGACTACATCTTACATCTTGTCTCCAACCGTGGCGATGACATTGGTATCTTTCTCTTAGTCTACATTACAAAGTAACAATACCCTGAAATATCTAAGGTATTTTTAGTGAGCATTTAACTAGCAAACTCTCACAAACTAACGGAAATCGCTTCCAAAATATCACTAGGAAATTGATAGTGGAATATAACCAAAATATTTCCTTTTATCTCCGTAAAAAAGCGCCTCTTAGCCCTTTTTATATCAATATGCGAGAGGAATGCGGAGAGAAATTGTATTCATGGAAGGTATAAGGGCAATCTGCGAGAGGTAACGAAACAGAGGGATAAGTTTGGAGGTCGAGCGATGGCTCCCGAGGGCGGTAGTTTCAGATTTACCTATAAGTAGGGTGGCAGCTTATCTTAGATATTAGGTTTACGGATATATAATATTATTTAATCGATATTAGTTAATCAGTATTGTGTACACTACCAATAGATATAGATGAAGGATGAGAAAATTAGAGTCTATATAGTCTATAAATAGTTTGGTTAAGTCTATAGTATAGATTATCCGGACGTTGTTTTTTTTTGGTTTTTTGCTTCAATGACAAACATCGTTGTTTGGCGTAAAATCTGAGGATCCGATCAAAAACTTATTTCATAAGTGATCGTTCTTGAATATTATTTGCAAGGTTTAGTAAGTTTGGTTAGATCTATACTATAGACTTAACCAAACTATATGTAGACTCTATAGCAGTGATTCTCAACCAGTGTGCCGCGGCACTTTTGTGTGCCGCCAAATGTTGCAAATATATAATAATGTTAATTTTATTAAATAATATCAGTTAAAAAGAAAAAAAATATATAAATGTATATTTAAATCCACAAAGAAATAAATTATTTTATTATTTGCTTTGCAACGCGTTTTTTTATATTTAATCTTATTCTTTGTGTGCCGCCAATTTTTAAATCGTTAAATATGTGGCGCAACAAAAAAAGGTTAAGAATCACTGCTCTATAGACTCTAATTTTCTCATCCTTCGTCTATATTTATTTATAGTGTATACAATACTGATTAACTAATATTGATAATATAATATTATATATCCGTAAACATAATATCTAAGATATATATAATGTAATAAACTAATATCGGCTTCCTGACCCCACACGTCAAGAGTCTCGTGTCCCTCACCGCTCTGGTCTCTAGCCAGTGATCTGTATATTTCCTCATTTGACTCACTCATCTTCCAATGACTCTCATTGGTCTCATTCTGCGTGTTCGCTCAACAAGACGACAGAATATAAATATAATAGATTATATGTATAATATATCATATAATGAATATGAACAATTATACTGCTTATACACTATTACACTATTAAATCAAACAGGAGGCTCATCCTCCTGTTGAAGAAGATGAAGAAGAAATAAAAAGACATGGCTATACAAATAACGAAGAAACCGTTATCGGTATGATTATGACAATGAAATATAAAAATTGTACTTAAATTGTACTAATAAAGTTTTATGTTGTTACTGGTACGTTCAGACAATAGGTCTATATTTTATATCGCTGATGTCATCATCGAATCATTTAACTATTGTGACCCATGAGTCCTTTTCATAAAAAGGACTCAAAATGAATTTTCATTAAAAAAATATCAATCAAATAATTAAAAAAAATACGAACACTGTAAACACTTGAAACGGCAGAAAATAGCGCGACAAGCAGTCTTGAGCTATTAAATTAAAACGCGACGGGGACCGGAGTGAAGTGAACGTTGAAAATCAAAGTCGAGCCACGCCTTCACGTGCCGCCCGCAGAAATTGAGTTTTCATCTTAGTTTCCAAAGCTTCCGACGTCGCCGAAGTTCGGCACGATATCGAGTATTAACGTTTTAATTAACGACATATCATTTATGTAGACGCAAATAATTCAATGTGATTTAATGGGAGAATAATGTTTTAGAAATGGAATGTTTTATAGGATCTATAACATTTATAGGTTTATTATTGAATAAATCTTGTATATCTGAGGTTTTAGAATTATGAAGGACCACAGCAAACCATACTTCATTATCATCAGCTTTAAGTAAGCGCCAAGAAACATTCTTGACAATAATTTAGAATATTTTACAAAAGTTATTCGTTTAATTACAAAAACTAATATCAATTTTACGGATACATCCAGATACGAATACAGATTGCATATGATGCAGATTTTCTTTATCAGTGGTCGAATAATGCATTGGACATAAATAAAAGTTTTATGATTTCAGCTTTGCGAATCGGCACACGCATGCCATGTTCGTATTGGCATTTTCGGTAAATGAAAGCATTAAATTACGGCATTTATTTTACTGAACAATATTGGATAATTTTATTGGTGTGTTAATAAGATATATTAAGATAAACAAGTCGCTTCTGTCTCCTCGTGGGTAGATTAATGGGACAGCGCTCGGTGCCGGGGTTTCGTTTAATTGTTATTGTTACTTTCGTAACACGCTTTTAACATATCCGATTACTAAAATATGCGAATAAATTACACGTAGCGCTGTCAAGTATCAAAATGGCTTTTTTCACTACATTTTTAATGGCGCTGATAAGGTAAGACTACTTAATTGTCAAAGAGACGGAATTAATTAAATTTTGTGGACTTTAATCGATGGAAAATATTTAATTGTTAAAAAATATTCCTGAGCCATAAACGTAACATGTACTAAATAAAAGCCTTTAACGAACATCACTGAGGTGAGTTGGACATCGCATTTCATAAATATCGAAACGGTACAACAAGAGGAATAGGTACAATTAATTATATGTTATTAACTAATATTCTGAATCTGTGGATGCGAATGTCTAGGAAGCTAAATGAATCTAGCTGTACGGGCTACGCGTTGCTATAACAATATCAATAAAGTGGTTATCAAACATAATAAATATTGTCTATATCTTAAATTCGACAAAGTCATCTCTAAAAAAATTCTTATAAATCGATCCAGTATTTTTAAAATTGAATCCGGAGAGACATCGCTATAAAAAACTAAAAAACTTAATTCAGACAAAGTCACATATCGTTAAGAAATTTTATCAAAATCTCTCCTTACTTGATGTTATACTTTGGGAAAATTAGTCTAAAGACACGTCATGACATAAAATCTAAAAAACTATAAAGTTTCCGTTCTAAGTTTGCACGTTAACTAAAAACTTGTATCGACATTGCATATGTACGGTCGTACATGCATGTATCTCGCATGTCGCGGAATCCGTGCGAGACGTGCAAGTCGAGATTTTTGAAGTTCCCCCCGCTCGACGCTCCCAGACGGTATTTAATTTTGAATATCCAACCGGTGAATACTTAACTGTTTCTACGCTCGCGTCTCACATGATTTAATAATCGACAGGCAAAGTTAACAGTATGAAGTTCGAACGACGAAAGGACGTGGATCAATTTTATGAGCAGAAATCTGTGTAATAAGAAAGGCATTCAAGCTTATTAGGTAAGACGTTGGTTTATTTGTTCGAATTTGAGACTACTTCAATATAATTCTTCTTTTTTTTTATGGTATAGGAGGGCAAACGAGCAGTTGTAGCCATTTTCATGACTACCGACGCCCATAGACATCTGCATAGACTACAGATGCGCTGCCCCCCTTTCTCCTCCCACCTCCGTGGACCACCGGCTACTTCTCACAAGCAAAGACTTGAAACAATCTTACTAATATTATAAATTCGCAAGTTTATTTGTATGTTTGATATACTTTCAGCTAAAAACGATGGAAATGATTTGGATAACATTTTACACAGGTATATTAGTAAGTTATTGTAGTAATATTATTTACGCAAAAACTATTGGAGAGATTTTAATATACCTATAGAATTAGAAATAAATAGAATTAGGTAGATTAGAATTTTGAATAACATACAAATTACTTGTATGTCCTAAAACTATGAATGGTTATCATGGGATACATTTTATGATATAACTAGGTGGCGCGGGCACGAGTAAAATCGGCTCCGTTTATATTTCGTAATTTAATTAGTTAAACATAGTTTCAAAGTGTATCTTATAGCATATTATAACCATGGACTCATAAATAATTAGTGACAATGTTATCTCTTTAAACTACTACGAGTGAGTGAGTGATTCAAATACGAACTGAAAGTGGAATAAAAATGTTTAATCTATTGTGATCTATTGTAATTTATGTGTATAGGAATAATAAACAATAATAAATAATCGGTAATAACTGTGAAAAAACTCATCTCCATAGTTATAAATAGTAATAGTGATAAAGTGCATGTGACAACAAATAACATTAAATAAATAAAATTGTGCCGGTACTGCGCAAATAAATTTGAAATTCAAACTGTCTAACGTCTGTGACAAGCATACAAGATCATAATATTATTTAAATAGACTATTTTCATCGCCTGAGTCATAGAACGAATAGCTAATTGTTATAAGAACTGTATTAACCTTGAAGTATCCGATAGCAACGTATGGTTCAAACCCCACCTTCTTCAAACTTACTTTTTTACATTTTATATTTTTTGAATTAAATTTTTCGTTGAACTTTTACGTTCACATTCACTAGTCACTCCCTATTTACATATTTATTTTGTTTATCCCTACAATGTCCCCAAAAATATGTTCTGGCTGCCTTGGCCCTATAAAAAGCCGAGAATACTTACAGTGCCCCTTATGTGAGCATTTCTATGATTTGG